>APFE031338723.1:0-17079 GCA_000404065.3 Pinus taeda | reverse complement strand
TGCTTAGGGAAGAGGAAGCCCAAGTGGCTTCAGGACACCTTGAGAGATGCCACATTTTTTGTTGAGCCGAAGAGGCCGATCAGAGAGTAGACCACTTGAGAGGTTTTGTAGCTATATTGTAATGGTTACCAGCATCCTTGACACTGAGCCTTCTAGTTATAAGAAGGAAGCTAGCCAGCAGGTCTGGAGAGAGGCCATGAGGGAGGAGTATTCTTCTATAATGAAGAATGATGTTTGGGAGGTGGTGCCGAGGCCTAAGGGAAAATCTGTTGTTACTTCCAGATGGCTTTACAAGGTAAACCATGCTGCAGATGGAAGCATTGAGAAATTCAAAGCGAGGTTTGTGGCTAGAGGGTTCTCCCAGGTAGAGGGAGTTGATTATTAGGAGACCTTCGCTCTCGTGGCTCGATATACTTCGATCCGCTCCATTAAATCGATAACAGCAAAGATGGGTTGGAAGATCCACCAGATGGATGTGAAGACTACATTTCTCAATGACTTCATACATGACGAGGTGTACACTGACCAGCCACAAGGCTTTGAGGTGCATGGGAAGGAGTTACATGTGTGCAGACTGAAGAAGGCCCTTTATGGCCTGAAGCAAGCTCCCAGAGCTTGGTACTCTGGGATATATACATATTTGCAGGGGATGGGTTTCAAAAAGAGTGAGGCAGATCTGAACCTTTACTTTATTGTGATAGGTGAGGAGCCTCTCATTCTGGTGTTATATGTGGATGACTTGGTCATTACAGGTGCAGAGAGACTCATAAAGCACTGCAAGAGAGATCTTGTGGTGGAGTTTGAGATGAAGGACATCATCTTGATGCATTACTTTTTGGGTTTGGAGGTGTGGCAAGAGGAGGGGCATTTTTTCCTGGGGCAGGGGAAGTATATTATGGACATCCTTGGCAGATTCCACATGGAGGATTGTAGACCCATGTCGATACTGATGATTACCAACTAGAAGAAGCTTCATGCTTCGGATTCTGAGTTGGTGGATCCCACATTTTACAGGCAGTTGATTGGTTCCTTGATGTATTTGGTCAACACTAGACCAAATATTTTTTTCGCAGTCAACACGATGAGTCAGTTTATGTGTGAGCCTAGGAAGGTTCACTGGATGGATGCAAAACACATTTTGTGGTACTTGCAGGGGACAGTGGATTATGGTTTGGACTACAGGCAGGGGGATGGAGTCAGGTGTGTAGGTTATACTGATTCTGATTGGGCAGGTTGTACTTCTAATAGGAAGAGCACTTCAAGGTGTTGTTTTTGGTTGGGTTCAGCAGTAGTGTCATGGTTCAGCCAGAAGCAGTAGCCAGTAGCATTGAGTTCAGCGAAAGCAGAGTATATGGCAGCCAGTATAGCTACTTGTGAGGCCATCTTGCTTCGTAAGATGCTTTTTGTCTTATTTGGTCAGCCATTGAGACCTTCAGTGATTTATTGTGATAATCAGAGTTGCATTAAACTCATGAGGAATCCAGTATTTCATGATAGGTCAAAGCATATCGGGATCAAATATCATTTCATCAAAGACTATGTTCAGAAGGGAGCTATGAACCTTGAGTATATTTCCACTGATGAGCATGTTGCAGATATTCTTACCAAAGCCTTACCACGGGGAAAGCATGTCTACTTCAGAGAAAAGATTGGTGTGGTGAGGAACACCTTCCTCGGTAAGAGGGAGTGTTGAAATTTGGTATCGGAGGACAGGTGGTTCCCTAAGGCTTTGATCTTTTGCCTAGGGAAAAGTTTCCAAAAGAATTTAATTTTTCTCCTAAAGTAACTTTATAATTTTTATAAATTTACGTCTAATTTAAAGTGACTTTAAGTGATAAAGTTACTAAAGTCTAATTTTAAAGTGATTTTAATCAAGTTAATGTAAAATTAGAAAGGAAAAGTGACCTTGCAAATAAATGACTAAGTGGGTCTTTATTAAAGTGGGGTGAGTTAAAAAATAAAAAGTAAGATTTAAATCAGAATTTAATCTCAGCCCTAGATCTCAATCTATTTCAGCCATTGGATTTAGAGGTTACCCAAAAGTCACTTAGGATTAGAATAAAGGAGGAAAATGAGGCAAGAGGTCATTCATTCTTTCATGAGCAGATTGAGAGAAGAAGAGCAAGAGAGCAAGGGAGATTTCTGAACAAGGATGAGAAGTGGACAATAGCTTGGCACACATTCCAAGGTAACAGTTGAGCAGATTTGTACAGCTGATTCAGCACACAGTGAGAGGCTTATTTTGGCACGATTTTCTAGAAATCCATATAGCTGGTTTGCATAGAAATCGAGGAGTGGTTTGCACAGAAATCGAGTAGTTTACTATTTTTTTCTGCACACAAATAGAGTTTCGTACAATGCATTTATTGCAGTCCATACATCGCATTTAATGCAGGTCATACAACAACATTTAATGCTGAAATTGGGCACGAAAATCGAGGAGGCTGTATAGCATTTATTGCTGTCCTGTTTGCTGTAATTTCCAGTTTTTTGTGAGGCATGGGAAAAGAGATAAGTTGTAAATTTGGTTGCTGATTTTTTGTTGAATATTTCTCACTGTAAAAAAGGCATTTTCAGAAATAAAGAAGAGCTCTCGAACTGGCTTTCCCTAAGAGTTGTAGTGGGTTTTCTGAAGGTCATATTGACCAAAAATGACTGCATTCAAATGTGTTAAATCACTATTTGTACCTGCTGATTTTTTATTTTTGCATTTTCCAGCATTCTGTAAAATTTTCAAAATTTGTGTTTTCAGCAAAAAATTATTTTTTTAGTTGTTGAATGTATGGATACGGGAAAGGGAATTTAGCTATATGGGAGAAATAAGGTGAAACTGAAAACTGGGGTGGGAAATGAGAAATTTCTACATGCATATGTTTGTCATAGTTTTTTTCATTTTCTCTCTTTTTCTTTAGCATAAAGGTGTTATAGGAAGAATGCAAACAACCAAGCTTATTAAACTTCCTAATTTAGGACCTAAAGCTCATTCATACCCAACCTAGAACTGACTGCTTCCTATTCACCCCCGTGCTGAGAGTTATGTTCATTCATCAACTACCTCATGATGATCTCCTCCATGGGTATCTAATACCCTCTTTCATGATATGGTTTCCATTAGTTTCATCATGCTTTTATGGGTCTTTTTAACCATTTTCCTACGCTTTTCCTAGAAAATCTTGCCTTTATCTCCCGTGAGAATTTTGCTCATCAAAGCTTGCCTTTTCTCAGGCAAGGCTTTTATACTTTTCCTTAACTTATCATCTTTCTCCAGCTAAGTACTTTAATGGATATATATCTCCAAATCCATTATCTCATCTAGATCTGGATCTAGAAGTCTCATTATGAATATTATTTATTCCCATTCACCAATGGGATTTGGCAAGAATCTCCTCTCTTGGTGTCTCGCTATTCTAAGTGATTAATTATTCTATTTATTTCATAAAATACCTAATTTTCTTGTTACATGGTAGACCTATATTTTCTCAGCTTAGGTTAGGAAAGTTTTACATACAAGGGAGGGGTGTTACATATATGCAATTTTAAACAACATAGAAGATACAAATTTAAATCAACAAACATACAATTTTAAATTTTTAAATATGAAACAAAAATACAAATTCAAATAGAAAAACACATAATATATATTTCAAATTTGTAATTAACCTCGTTATCCTACCTTGGAATTTAGCTACTAAGCTCCCATTCTATAAAGTTTCTTTATTTTTTCTATATTTAACCGTTAAGATGAAATACTAGCAAGGGTATCATTAGCCTGCCCTTAGATCATCATTAGTAATTCTATAACAGACTCCACAATCATTATCAATTTAAGAATAGAGTGGTTCTAGTATCGTCTTTTAACCTTATTGTCAAGGCTTATGTCTGAGATTTCTAGTAAACTTGATTCAGTAGATGAAGATGGAACTAACCATAACATGCAACCTATAATAATTTCCTTACCTACATCAATGATATTTACTAAACTCTACTATCATGATCATCCATCATTATTATAGGTCTTGTTTCCATCATGCATAACGAATTGGTTAATTAAATACAAATTCTAGATCATGCATTATATAGGTAACATATCTCATACATACACTAGTCAGAAACCTGATGATATTCAAGTCACTTTCATTGGATATCTTAGAGACCCATATATGCATAACTAAAAAGATGTACAATCAATTCCTTATACTGCATGTAGGAGCATTTAATTTCATTATGCATGACATAAACCATGGTGAACCCTTGATAATATTATGGGAGGCACTCCTCCATAATTGTTCCACATGCATGAACATCTACAAACACTAAAGCATGCTACTCTTTCTTACCACTGCAAAGATAATCTTAACAATGTCGATATGCATATGAGAGCATACGATAGTTATGTGCATTACTGAATCCATCATTTCTATACAAGAGGAAGTTAAGAAATCCATATATCTAAATTGTGAGGAAACTTAAGAAACCATCTCATAGAAAAACTGGAACAATAACAAAGACTTAATAAAATATTATCATGAACAAACCAAAATTATCATAGAGAGAGAGTAAGAATCATAATACAAACATGCCACACATTTGACACCAACTAAAACTTTACTTGGAGGGAGGAGCAGCACCACCCAACCATGAATCACCTATGACTCCCCTAGAGCCAAAGGTCTTGCCAAGGATCAACTTCCCTCAATTGATCAATGCACGAGGTATTTAATACACTCTTTCATCATTTATTTACCAATAGTGGCATCCAGCTTTTATGGATTTTTTCATTTTGCCTAAGTCTTTTTCGCAAAAGCTCATCTCTATCTCCCACGAGGCTTTTCCTTATAAAATTTTGCCTTTATCTCCCAAAAAGATTTTATGTCTAATGGGTCTTTATTTCACATCCATCCGATGGATATCCAATCCATCCAAGCTTATCCAGGATCTCATCTAGAAGCTTATCATGAAAGATTCATCTTTATCCCATTCCTCATGAAATTTGGTAAGAATATCCTCTCTCTTAGTGCTCCACCCTCCAAGTGATTTATTTTATTAATTAATTTAATAAAAAATTCTCTCTTCATATTACATATGACCTAGCTTTCTGCAGCTTAGTTTTAGTATAGTTTAACCCACAAAGGAGGGTATCACACCTAGCTACCCTTAGCTTACGTTTATAATCATTTAACACACAAGGGAGGATAACACAATTATCTTTAGCTTAGCTTAGGTTTACAATAATTTAGCACACAAGGGAGGATATCACACATAAATTTAACTCAGATTAGGTTTAGAATAATTGAGTACACAATGGAGGAGTGTTAAATATTTCCCTCCTTAAATTTTACACTGTCCTAGATGTATCACTGCATCATGTCCTCATTCACAGGTAGTTGGTTTCAGAATAAACAACCCTCATGGCTTTGCCATTTGATGAAATTTTTCCCATGTACATTGGTCACAAGGAGTGCTTTGAGCACATCTCTTCCATAGGTACATCGGTCTCAAGGAGTGCTCTCCTTTCACAGCTACTTGTAACATTGTTGTCAAACCATTTGTGAGAAATTATAGATGCACAATTTTAGCTATTATTAAAGTAGCTATTGCTTATCATTTATTTTATCTGAAGAATGCATATCTTCAACTTTCATTATTTCAAGTGTTTGTTTTCTTATCGAACACTAGCTTCCTGCAGTATCTCTACATACAATACATCAGTTAGCATATTCTCCACATTAATATGCCTGCAAGGTCATAACATATTAGTTCACATAACAGTATATATTCATCATATATATATTCATTGTAATTGTATGTATGCCAAACTGCGATTAACCATAGTTACTTTTACCAAACTTACTTTCCTTCTTCTAGGTAACCTCCAAGTTTGTTTACCTGGATAGACATCTATCCAATGACTCTATGCATACCTATACACAAGGTACATTATACACACTAATACACATTTAATTTTTCAAACTCATATCATATGTTTTTTTTTCTGTTTAAAGACTAATTCTATTAAGAAAGTAAAAATAATTACAAAGTGGTCATGGCCTCAAAGGAGGTACAGGATATTCCATCCATGCTGACAGACAATCCCAAAATTGGGATTAACCTCATACATAAGCCCAGAGCTGTATTGATAGCTCTGAGAAAAACACAGTTTGTAATCTAGAACCATAGTGACTGAACTGCCTAACTGTTCCTGAGCGGGTATACAGACCCAAAACTTTGACACTATAACCTGGCTATAAGCCTGAGACAGAGAGATGTTGACAGAAGCCATATAGGCAATACAAAAATGAATGGAAAACAGAGAGAGAACTAGAGAAGCAACCATAACCCAGAAGACTTCAGACAACGGAATCATTTTCCGAAATCTCCTCCTCGATAGGGCAAGGATAGCCCATCCTCGTGTCATCCAGATTCTCCCAATGAGCTGAAGTGTTGTCATCTGGAGGAGCTGCCAACTGTCGCGAGCTGTCCGAGCCATCTGTCGATCGATCGGAAGTAGGTGCGTTCTGTTGAATGCTAGCAGGAGGCATGGAGATGTCGCCCTCAATTCCTTCCACCTGCGAATCGCTGCCATGGAACCCAAAACACACATCTATCCTCTGTTGCACGCTGCCTCCTCGAGATTCAGTGGAAGGGGTGTTCGTATCAACAGTAGGCCTAGCTTCTTCCTCTGAGAAAATAACAGTGATGCTTGCTGAAAGAATAGGCTGGTTAAGGCGACTATGGAGCATGAAGTGGGTAGTCTAAAAGGAGTTATACGGGAGTGGTCTACTAGTTTCAAAGGTGGGAGAAGCCGAGGCTAGAGGTATGACAGGCAGAGGAGCAGGCTGAGACCGCCCACGCCATCCACAATCGCCACCATGGTGGCAGCTACCACGAGGGTGGACCATTGACACAGTAACATGATAGCCTGGGGGAGAGGAAGAACCAGGAATGAAGCACCTGCCAAGGTGAGGGTGCCTGTAATGCCTGAGAATCCAGACATGCAGCTCCACCTTCAAACCAAGCCAGAACTGAGAAACCAACGATGAGAGAATTGGGGGAGGCCAGGGGTATAAATCAAGAGGAGGAGACGAAGCCCCCATCAAAACTAAACCAGGAGAGATTTCTCGAGCCCTTTGCGTAATCAATTTCACGTGAGGAGTGATCAACCTGCATATATTAACCATCGCGTCCATCTGCAAGATGGCCTGGGAAGGTGTGCATTGCTACCACCTGCTGTACCAGCTGCCTCCATAACAATTAACCCACATTGATGACCATTAATGCACCCGCATTATGTAGTCATACGGGTACCGTATATATTGTTGTGCATATTACCATCTGTGTTATAGCCCATCATACCATTCCCATGGTATCACCTACATGACAAAAACTTTGTCCATATATTTTCCTAACATGTCAGTATCATACACAACATTTGTTTATCTTCTCCTAACAATTAAAATAAATATGTTAAGTTGACAAGGAATTTGTATGAGCATAGTTCATTTCTGTAATGAGACAAAGTTTTTCCAAGTGTAAATCATTGTCAGACTTCATGTGGTTGTAACACAATATTCGTAATATAATATGTATTCATGCATAATTTCATCTTAGGTAGATTATTAGCTCATAGTTTAATAATCATTGGATCAATACTTCATTCTTAAATCATTAACCTAGTGTGATTTACTATTTCCCTTTTTATGTTTCAACAACTTAACCACTATGCATTATACTTTTCCAACGCGATCATTATGTCAACCATGTTCTTTTATTCTAGAGATTACTCCCCTTTTACAGGTATACAGGTGGCCATATCTTTAAGGTTTTTTACCTGAGTTCACCATGAGTCACAAGATAATTCCAACAATTCATTAAACTAAAGACTCTTTCATGCCATGGATGGTTGACACATTCCATCAACCAAATGATACCAACAATATTGTTATAAATCTATAATATTATACACCCATGTGTTTACATGGAAAATTCATATGCCTGATTATTATGTGTACAGTTTTGCATGATTATTTCCACATCAAGTTTATCTTGATGACCCCTTAACCAGGCTTATGATAACATTATTCCAAACAATCCATGACAATGCATGAGTATATGTATCATACAAAAATAAAATAATGCTCCAAACATGGAATTCCTCTATTGAAGCCATCTATGATGTTAATATCATGATGATATATGTCAATTACATCAATGTTTAAAATGCTCACAAGATTTCTTAATCTATATTCTCATAACATGTTCAAAATAATCTACTAACCATATCCTACAAATAGCGCATATTTTCTCATGGTCAGTACCTAACAAGGTAAGTCCTCTTCTATAGCCATAGTAGCTTACTACAATTTGTGCATAACGTTTGTCATAATAGTAGTTATTAACCGTTATAGCTTGTTAATTTCACTATATCTGCAGTTCCTTATCCTATAAACATTCTAGAGTGAATGATTATTCTATGATCATCACACCATTCTCACCATAGATATAATATCCTATGGCATTGATCTTCCCAACCTATCATCTTCATTTTTCACCATTTCTTTTAAGGTAAAGAGCTATGTAGGCCTTAATGACTTGGTTATAATGATTTTAATATAGCAGTAGGAATTAATAGCTACTTAATTAATCCTCCAATCTAACCATAATTCTCTCAAGGTGCGATGAATCCCTTTTTCTAAAATATGAAAATTTCTCATAGTTTGCATCTCAGTGTTGTTATTATAATCACTTAATACTTCATGTATACTAAAAAGGTTCCACTTTTTAACTAGATGGTAGATTTATTATAAAATAAATCAAGTAATATCGATCTCTTAAATGCAGGGTGCACTTGCCATTTACATCAATGTTAATAAGAACAACACAATACTCACAAGTTATCTTGGTGTAGACATGACATATTCATGAGTGGTACACGTTGCTTGCTTGGTACATGATAATTTATGCTAAATTTTACTTGAGATATAATTCAAGTGACTGAAAGTTCTATATATTTAAAAGTGAATTCCTACATACTTGCATCTCGTTCCACTAGAAAGATAATTTGTTTCACAGTTCAAGGTATACATAAATACCCACCAAGTACTAACTTTTGAATAATAGTAAATCATAATTATTGTTGCTTATCCAAATGATAAGTTCAACAGTGAGTCCAGGAGGTGTCTCAAATCATAACATGGAAGGGTTCCTATTTATTAAGTATTCACCCACTCATGAGGTGTCTGAATTCCTAACATGGAAGGGTTCCTGCTTATTAAGTATTCGACCCAACACCTTTTTTGTATCTCCACATAAATTCTTGTACACAAATTTTTATACTATTTAAGATTGACTTAAAATCTTAACACTATCTTCTTTTCATTTAGCCCAGTGGCTACATCATTTTTGTACAGGTGTTAATTTGCCTTTTTATTTTTATTTCAAGGAGAAAACAAACATACCTATGCAGGTGCCATCCTACCACTCTAAAAAACACGTGCATGCTTCAGTTAAACAAAATATTACATGTGTTGCTTATATAATAACCATGTTTCCATCACAGTTCTAAATAATAAAAAAATCAATTCACACTTCTACTCTTACGAGAATATCAAACATAAATTTAACATCATTTTTCTTTTCAAATGATTAATTTCCTTAGACAATTTGTAGGAATAATATCAAACATGGATAGAAAGCACTGTGGTTGGAGGATTATGTCTATACATTTCTCCTGCCATTTCTATCACTCCCTCCTGCAACCTAATAGTGTCTTTTGAATCACAGATCGAACATTCCATTGGGCTCCATGTAGAAAAATAAAATGAGATCTAGTTTCTTTAGTTCTATCCATTATATGGACAAGTATAAGATTAGTCAACATGGAGGTTCCAAGTGTGAAAGTTTTTTCATCGCATGTTTCACATGTTTCCCTACATCTATAATTTCATGAATTCTGAAGGCATTGAGCACATCTCCCCACATGGTTGCGTTAGGTTCAAAAGGCATGTTGTCAACAAGGCCTCTACCTCATTCAACCTTAGAGATCCAAGGAGATCAATCAGGAAACCATGGTGATATGCTTTTGGTGTGATCTGATGACATCTAGCCATGGAATCGAAATACACACAACCCTTTTCAAACTTACTTGAGTTCTACAGAGTCTTAATAAAAACATATTACAATCTTAATGAAAGCAGTAGTGACAATATCTTATATGCGCAATTGCAGTGTCTAAGAGTTTGGCGAATTATTATTCCATTTCACGTTCCAACTATGTTGTCAAATTTATTGTGTCACAAGCCAGATAGGTAGGTAAATCCTAGCTATTGATTATGAGGGTCATAAACAAATTATAATGTTTTATGGCTACTAAACATTCAAAACCCACCAAAAGGAATCTAGAGGTGAGATAATTAACATCAAGTCAAAATTAAGGCAAACAATGATGATTGAGAAGACGATAATACTCACAAGCTCTTCTTCAAATAAGCCTTTGCTTCATTGTCCCTTCCTCCATATCCCTTCTTCTCCGGAATGAGAACTCACAGTTACTTCTCCTCCACTCATAATCACTCACTTCAGCAAGGCTATTAGAGTGGAGTGAAGGAATAAGGAAGGAACAACGGACAATTAGCTCCATGCTCGAATTCCAACAGTTTCTGGGTATTAGGGCATGATAATGTTGGATGTTGGAAACTTGAATACGTCTTAACAATTCATAAATATGGCTAGGAAATCATTTTAGATGGTGGAAAATCCCTGTAGAATACAACATCCAACCCATCAAAATCTGTCAAATATTGATAGAATTTCTTGGCTTGTCATTGCTATATAGAAAACCATGTAACATTATTTCTGTTCGGTTATTCTTTTAGGGGTACACTCGTCAGATCCAGAACCACATGAATGATCCACAACCATGAACCACGACCATGGAAATAACAATCGTGCCAACCATGAACCACGACCATGGAAATAACAATCATGCCTTAATGTGTGATTGATAGAGATATATCCATAGTATATTTACAGAAAACTCCACCTAACAAAGTCAACAAAATAACAAATATAAATTTATATATACCATTGATAACGCGTATCAGGTTATAGGATCAAAATTTAGAATTCCAATTCGGTATCATGATAAAAGATAACTGTAAACAAGTGACCTTTTCCAACTCTATGAGATCGCAAGAGAAAATTTTGACCATCATGTGCTACATATATCACCTTCCACATGTACCAGAGGTAAAGAAATTGGAGATTGTCATGGCCTTGACTACGTTTTCTTTTATTTCTGAAGTGGCATACTACCATTGGGAGCATCTTCTCCATGGCTTCCCTGATTCGTTTTCTCTATAAGGAAGCAGAGGATCATGTCAAGGAGCCAGAGATACTCACAGTTTTAGCACTAGATATTTTATTACAAGAGTTACCAATGCTTACTCTCTGCATATTGGATGATGAGGATAAGCATTATCCTAGATATTTATCCCATTACCGATTCTCACATACAAAGTTATATTCTGCACTTAACGTTCATACATTCGTAAGACAAAATTTCAGCTTTCCACAATTGAATTCCCTTCTGATATAAGACAAATGCAAAATGCAGTATTTAAATGGGAAACATCAATCTAAAGCTTTTCTCGTGATGTTTCTAAAAACTAGGAAGGGCGAGCTTGGTCGGGTGTGGAATTTTCATGTTGCTTTAGCAGCCATTTATTTTATCCATTGTTGGTCTGGTTGGAAAGCTAACCGCTTTGCCATACTTTTCTCCAAAAATAAAACTAAAAGTCATTGCCTCCACGTCGGCAATGTTTACATGCCAACAACGGTTGTAATTTTACTATATGTACATCTTATATTCAAAAATCCTTATCTGTAAACCATACGTAATATTGTTTTTTATTGTTTCTCATTGGTTTCTTTTACCAGCATTATTCTCTAAGCCTTTTTTAGGTAACCCTATATCTATAACCAAAAGTAGGTTTTTGGGATTCAACAATTTCGTACCTCTCTGGGTCATTGGATAAGCTGGATAAGGTCGATCTCTCCTGGATGTTCCCCATGCAATAAGGATAACCAACATTGACAGTTCGGGAAACCCATAAAACAGACACCCAAACCGGCATTCGTCCCATCCTGAAAGTGAATAGAAAATCTGTAACACACTTGAAAAAAAATAACTACGCATGAGGATCAAGTAGCATACCCGCGTATTCAGCGCTAATCCATACGGAGGAGTAATCGTATGGTGAATCACACGTCTCGGCTAATTTTCCTGACCATTTTCCAGAACAAAATAAGAACTAGCTTATGTCCTTCCACATAACATGCGCAGAATCTGCATCCCTGTGCCTCGATTTCCTATTCAGATTGACAATTCTTCCTAGGTATTCCTCTCCTCTTCCATCAAGGAGTTTCCAAAAATGCTTGGAGACATAACTGAATTGCTTGTTAAAAAGTTTCACAGGTTGAAATTGCCTCATACGTCCCAAAGGTTGAGTTTTATCGCCATCATCTTACAAAGGTTGAGTTCTCCATTGTGAATGTTGAACTGGCCATGATATGTCTTCCTTAATGGGTTAATCCATTTCACGGGAATCAGTTGTTGAGTACGGAAATTTAATCACGGTGGTGAGGTCCTCCCTACAATGGATGGATTGGTGGTTACCACCGAATGGGAAACAGGGTGACCGGGCAGACACACAAGTGGACCAACTCTTTTCATCTTTCTAGTTGCCATAATTTAACGTGCGCTTTTTCCCACTATGCACTCAGACCACACAATTTAATATCGACATTACGGATTGAGGCCATTTATGCCATTCCTAAATACCTAGTGCACGGAAATTGATAATCTGTAACGGCCCACTCAAGTTGATATCATGAAAATAGAGTCGAAGAAACTTTCGGAGGAGGTCATATTTTGTAGTTTTAAATTCTAGAATTCTTCAATTCCTCAATAATATAATACGCCAAAGAAGCCATAACAACACCTTTACCGCCAAAAAAATGTTCTTTATATGACAAAGCTGATTAGATTTCCTTCGGTACTTTTGTTGTTCGCCTATCGTTTTAAAACATACTCAGGTTTCAGCACGTGAATCGATCTCATGGGCATGGATTTGAGACAAGGTTAACAATTCTAGAGATTGATTACACACTTTGTAGCCATGGAAAGGCATCTTCAAAAACATATAGAGGGGAAACACAAAGACCCCAAAGCTTATCTTGATAGTTGTTTGATGTAGGTTTGATTGAAGTCTCTTGACAATTCTTTTGGATTTGACCTTATATTAAATTTCTTGATACTATATGGTCTTCTTAGAGGACGTGTTTGAGCATCCAACCTAGATGGGTAGAAAACATCTTCCACCAAAGCATAAAACCTTCCTCTTTAACTCAATTGCTTGATTTAATATCCTGTTACAGATATATTGAATTAACATATGTATATTCATGGTTCCTCAATAAAACATTAAGGAATCCTAACATTCTTTAACGACAACAAATAAATATGACATTAACATGTTCTATGCTTCAAATTTTAACTTCACCTTTATGGAAAACGTTTATTTTTAAACCCGTAATGGAAATTCTACGTAGGTGGATTGGTCCATAGGCATTAGTGCTTGAACTTTTTCCTTGCTACCATTGGTAACGAACATCCTTAGCCTACCCTGGAATTTAGCTCCTAAGCTTCCATTAAATAAATGTTTATTTTGTTCTATATTTAATCGTTAAGAAATAATACTACTTAGTGTATCTTTAGCCCGCCCTTATCTCAACATTAGAAATTCTGTAATAGGCTCCACAGTCATGATCAATTGAATTATAGAGTGGTTCTGGTACGGTCTTTTAACCTTATTGTCAAAGCTTATGTGTCAGATTTTTAGTAAACATGATTTAGTAGATGAAAATGGAACTAACCATAACATGCAACCTATACTAATTTCCTTACCTACATAAATGCTCTTAATTAAACTCTACTATCATGATCATCCATCATTATTATAGGTCTTGTTTCTGTCATGCATAACGAATTGCTTAATTAAATACAAATCTTAGATGAGACATTATACTTGAAACCTATCTCATAGACACACTAGGTACCATCAACAACGTGATTATATTCAAGTCAATTTCACAGGATATGTTACAGACCCATATATGCATAACTAAAAGGATGTTCCATGAATTCCTTATACGGCATGCAATAGCATCTAATTTCATTATGCATGACATAGACCATGGTGAACCTTTGATAATACTATGGTTGACATTCCTCCATAATTTTTCCACATGCATCAAAACCTGCAAAACGCTAAGGCATGCTACTCTTTGCTACCACTGTAAATATAATCTTAATAACTTTGAAATTCATATGAGAGCACACGACAGTTACATGCATTATTGAATCATTCATTTTCTATAAAAGAGGAAATTATGTAATTCATATATCTGAATTGTAGGATTGAACATCCTAATAATTTTGTTAGTACAAAAACCCATGTAATTCATTCAAACATTCTCATGGTGAGGAAACTTAAGCAATCATCTCATAGAAAAATTGGAACGATAAGAGAGGCTTAATAAAATATTCTCATAAAAAGCCTGGAACTATCACACAGAGAGAGAGAGAGAGAGAGAGAGTAAGAATCATTAGACAAACATCCCACACATCTGACACCAACTAAAACCTCTCTTGGAGGGAGGATCACCATGAACCAACCATGAATAACCTTTGACTCCCCTCGAGCCGAATATCTTGCAAAGGATCAACTGCCCTAAATTGATCAATCACTGGGTATTTAATACCTTGTTTCATGATTAAGTTACCACTATCAACGTCGTGATTTTATGTATTTTTCCATTTTCCTAGGTCTTTTTCGCAAAAGATCATATTTATCTCCTAGGAGGCTTTTCCTCATAAAATTTTGCCTTTATTTCCCATGAAGCTTTTATGTTTGATGGATCTTTATCTCCCATCCATTCAATGTATATCCAATACATCGAAGCTTATCTAGAATGTCATATAGAATATTATCATGAAAGATTCATCTCTATTCTCGTTCCCCATGGGATTTGGAAAGAATCTCCTCTCTCTTGGTGCTTCACCCTCTAAGTGATTTATTTTATTAATTTTTTAATAACACATTTTCTTTTCATGTTATATATCACCTAGCTTTCCTTATCTTAGGTTTACAATAGTTTAAGAGGCAAAGCAGGGTATCACACCTAGCTTCCCTCAACTTAGGTTTACAATCATTTAAAACACAAGGGAGGATATCAAACCTAGCTTTAACTCGGCTTAGGTTTACAATAATTTATCACACAAGGGAGCATATCACACCTAGTTGTAACTCAGCTTAGGTTTGCAATAATTTAGTACACAAGGGATCGTGGTTAAAAAACTAAGGAAACACACATAATACAATTTCAAGTTAATAAAAAAACAAACAACCAAATATGAAAATGCAACATTAAATAAGGAATCAAACACTATAAAAAGTAAAAAATATAGTACATATACGAAGTCAAATTTATGCTCTGAAACTAATTACAATCACAATTCAGTACAATGAACACATAATTACAATTTCAAGCCACACACCATACAAATATTCATAAATAAACACACACACATATGCTATTTCAAATAAAGAGAGATACAAAGTACAAGTTCAAACAAGCACACAATATACAAATTGGACTAAACACACAACATACAGTTTCAAATAACTAATTGCACATGATAAAATTTCAAGTCAATAAAAGAAAACAATCAAATATTCTTATGGAGCTTTAAAAAAAAAAACACACACACACACACAATATAGAGATTACAATCTAGATTATGTTTACCTATTCAAATTCATAATACAATACAACAAACACATGATCACAATTCCAAATTACATACAAATATTCATAAATAAACAAACATTACTACAAGCATTCACATATATATGGTATTTTAATTAAATAAACATACAAAATACTAGTCCAAATAAACAAACACACTATATAAAATTTGGTGTCAAGATACAAAAGAAAATAATCATTATTAGGACCGCCCACATATATATCTATATGAAATTTCAAAAAAGAAAACACACAATTCAACTAAACACACAATTACTCAATTTCAAAGTAACATGGTATAGTATCAATTCACCATATCAACATAAATACATAAATACATTAAATTATATATGTATACCCTTATCTAATTATTTAAAATATAAATAATACAATATAAAAAGCTTTAAAAATCACTAAAAATGAAAACTAGAAAAAGAAAAACCCAATATGAATGATCTATTAAGTATAATTATATTTATTGTTTTTCAATGCATGGTGAAAGATTGTATAATTTGTATTTTTGTAAAAAAAGAATAGTTTTTTTTTTTTTAATGTAAGTGTGTTATGAGCTAGATGCAAATGTGATAAGTGTTAAAATGTGGATGGATGATCAATGAAGTGTAATATGACATGTTTCAAATATAAATGTTGTAAAGTAAATGTATCTTTAAAAAAATATGTTTTGATGGGTATGAGTTTAAAGAAAATTAATCAACACAAACAAAGATAACTACGCTACTGAAAGAAAAATGGTGCCGCATCCTTCTTGAGAACTGGGGAGTTTAACCCTTTCCATAAAAAATATTTTTATTAATAATTGTGTGCATAATTCTCTAACAGTATTTGAGAGAAGAAAAGAATAATATATAACTACATCAATATTTACTCTCAGAAAAAACCCTTTCAGCAAAACTAGGAGGTGAAATCCCTCCTGTAAATAAATTTGCATGCAATGCCAGATAAATATTAGAGAAAAATGTATATTTTTAATAATATATAATGAAAATTATCAATTTGTCTTGAATATTACCAATTTGTCTTTTATATAAAAATAATAAATCTTTCTATCACATATTTAAATAATGAAAACAAATAGGAATCCACTTTCGAAAATGTATATTTTTACACCCAAAAGGGAAAAAACCACAGATTAAACGAACAAGAACGCAATACACAACAAGTCATGTTCAAAAAAAATAATGGGTTAAACTA
>APFE031338721.1:0-10009 GCA_000404065.3 Pinus taeda | reverse complement strand
CATGCATGATGATGTAGGAGCTTCTGGACTTAGCCAACAATGTGATGGTTTGCTCACATGTTGTGGCTAAATGAGTTGAATTTAATTGACTTGAGTGGTCAAAAGTCAGTTTTAATAGAGAGGGTGGGATCTCTCGAAGATGAGCTTTACTTCATTATTGTAATAATTGGAAAATTGTCTTATTCTATATTAAAGGATAAGTTGTTAGCATAGGTGTGTAATAGAGATTAAGAATAGAGATTTGATTGTTAAATTGATTAAAATAGAGATCGAGTTGCTGGTGGAGTTAGAATAGGATTTGAATCATAAAAGAAAAGAAAATGTAATGGAAAGGGGATTAGCTAAGATGATTGAGAATTGAGAGAGAGGCGAGAGCTTGAGTGATAGATAGTGGTTTTGAGATTGAGATAGAGGTCAGATAAATTGTTGTAATTTAGCCAAGAGGGCCAAGAATTTATAAATTCTATTATATTCAATAATTTGATTCAATGTGCATGTGTGTGTTAATCTTGGTGTAGACTCTCGTTTACCTCTGTGTATCCGCATTCTGAAATGTAACTGGGTATTTTCTTTGTTTTCACACTTTAATTGTAAACCTTAGTATTTATGTGTTTCTCACTAAATCATGGTCATTTAGTGTTAAGGGGTAATCTTGGAATTAAGTGCTAAAAGACTTATTAAGCGCTTTACTTAAGTTTGATTTAATGCACGTGGTTGTATTAGAAAAGAGGTTTTTATCAGTGAATGTGGTTATCAGGTGAAGGAAAAGATGTAAGTGGTAATTCAGGGTCATCACCCAATTCCATTAACCAAGTGACACATAACACTCGGGTAGATAGATAAAAATTCTTTATCGGGTGGGTAATCACCGTGCAAGTGGCTCACCCAATATGGCTATTAACCATTGGATCTAGTGTGCTTTGATCAATGGTGGAAGAAGAACATATTGCTTTGTTGATCGAGGTGAGTGATGACCATTACATCTGGAGAGAGGAGATCAAAGGCGTAAAGTGAAGCACTTGTTCTTAAAGGGAAGGTCAACGTGGGACCGATGTGTTTAGGGGAAAGCGGGGACCTTCAATGTAAAGTAAGTCACGTACATAATCCACTTGAATGCATATGATTGGTTATAATGTAACCAATAGTCTAGTTTTAAGACTACCACCCTTTTTTGATCAACCTCCTGCATCATTTTGGTATCAAAGCATAGATATTGAGTTTGAATGCAGTAAACATGCCACCAAGGGGAGGAGCTTGCGTAGGTCGATGAAGAACTAAAGCACATGCAGTTCTGCTGGAAGAGATCTAGAATCTATGTACAAGGATGGACACAATGGAGATTTCTTAGAGAAGAACACCTGATGAATGAGTTCATAGTGCTGCAGAAGAATCTTCTATGGAAAAGAAGAAGAGGAAAATGAAACTACCAAAGTTATCAAGATGTTGGCTAAAGTAGGTGGAAAACCAAAGGTGGAAATTCCTACGTATGAGGGGAGTCTCAATGTAGAAGAGCTAATGGATTGGATTAGTTCATTGGACAAAAATTTTGACTATGAAGAGGTTGGTGACAAAAAGAAATTGAAATTTGTAGTTACCATATTGAAGGGTCATGCAGCTATTTGGTGGGATGAACTACAAATATCTAGAACAAGAAAAGGAAAGTCCAAGATCAAGAATGGGACAAAATGGCGACTAAAATGAAAGCTAAATTTATGCAAAAATATTATTAGTTAAATATTTTCAAATAGTTACAGAATTTAAGGAAAAAAGGAATGATTGTTAAATTGTATACGAAAGAGTTTTCTAGATTGATTATTAGAGTAGGATATGCAGAGGATGAAATGGAGAAGGTAGCATATATATCAATGGATTAAGATATGATATACATGATGAGATCAACTCGCTGAGTCTGAAGACTATTGAAGATGCCTGTCAAGTAGGTTTGAATGCAGAAGAGAAGATGTTGTAAAAACGAAATCAGAGGAATAGAGAGAAAAGTTTAGTAAGAGGTAAAGGAACTGCTAGACAAAGATTTTAGCAACATTAGAATGAAGCAGAAAGTTCAAGCAATAGACCACCATAGATGGGATATTTTAATAGAGGAAATTTACACCTAGAGGAACAGGTCCAGGAAGAGATATTTTATGTTACACATGTGGAGAATCGGGACATGGATCATGAGACTCTCCTCATAATAAAGCAACAAGTCAGAGGAATGCAAGTGTGGCTAAGACAAAGGAAGAAAAACCTCAAATTATAGACAAGGAAGAATCTCCTGAAGTAGGAGAATCTGTGTTGTTGAAAAGTGCTTTCTTAAGGCAAATAAAGAGATTGTAGAGCCATCTCAGAGGAAGAGTTTATTTAGAAATACATGCAAATCCAAAGGTAAATGTTGTAAAGTTATAATTGACAGTCGAATCACTAATAACCTTGCTTCTACAGAGATGGTGGATAAGCTAGAATTCGTGAAGACAGTAGACCCTACTCCTTATAAAGTGTCATGGTTACAGAAATGACATCAGATTATTGTGGCAGAACAATGCAAGGTAGAGATACAAATTCGTACTTATAAAGATGTGATATTGTTTGATGTAATGCCAATGGATGTATGTCATGTATTTTTTGGAATATCGTGGAAGATTGATTGGAAAGTTATTCATGATGGGAGGAAAAAGACTTATACTCTAGAGAAGGGTGGAAATAAGCATACATTGTTGCCATTGAATGATGAAGTTGACAAAGGAGCACTTGGAAAAAATGTTATGCTAATGAGTGGAAAGGAGTTATTACAAGAGGTTGGAAAAGGTGAAGAAATGCATTTTGTTTCATAGGGAGACCTAAGTTAATTTTGACTTCCACAAACTTAGAAGATTTATCGAAAGAAATCAAAAATTTGTTGAATGATTTTGCTGATATTATTGTGGATGAGTTTCCAAATGGATTGCCACCAATTAGGAGTATTAGTCATCATACTGATCTATTACGAAGAACAAGTTTTCCAAACAAGGCAACATATAGATTAACTCCTCAAGGGAATGCAAAAGTTGGAACAAAAGTGCAAGAAATGATGGATAAGGGACTAATAAAAGAGAGTCTTAGTCCATGTGTTGTACCAACAGTAATTATTCCAAAGAAAGGAGGTGAATGGCGTATGTGTACGTATTCTAGAGCCATAGCCAATATCACTATCAGGTATAGATTTCCTTTACCATACCTGGATGATTCGATGGATTAATTCTGTGGGTCAAAGTATTTTACTAAAATAGCTCTAAAGAGGGGATATCATCAAATAAGAATTAGAGAAGAAGATGAATGGAAGAATTCATTTAAAATAAACAATGGATTGTATCAGTTGTTAGTGATGCCTTTTGGACTCACTAGTGCACCTAGCACATTCATGAGATTCATGAATGAAGTCTTGAAGGAGCATCTACACATAGCCAATTATGTGATGGTTTCTTCACATGTTGTGGCTAAAGGAATTGAATTTCATTAACCTGAGTGGTCAAAAGTCAATTTGAGTATAGAGGGTGGGATCTCTTGAAGATGAGCTTTACTTCATTATTGTAATAACTGGAAAATGGTCTTATTTGAGAATAAGGACTAGCATGTTAGCATAGGTGTGTAATAGAGCTTAATAATAAATATTTGATTGTTAGATTGATTAGAATAGAGATTGAGTTGTTAGTGCAATTAGAATAGGATTTGACTCATAAAAGAGAAGAAAATGTAATGGAAAGGGTACTAGTTGAGATGATTGAGAATTGAGTGAGAGGCGAGAGTTTGAGTGTTAGATAGGGGTTTTGAGATTGAGAAAAAGGTCAAATAAATTGTTGTAATTGAGCTAAGAGGGCCAAGACTCTGTAACTTCTATTATATTGAAGAATTTGATGAAGTGTGGATCTGTGTGTTAATCTTGATGTAGACTCTCATTTACCTTTGTGTATCTACATTCTGAAATGTAACGAGGTATTTTCTCTATTTTCACACTTGAATGGTAAATCTCAGTATTTATGTGTTTTTCACTAAATCATGGTCATTTAGTGTTAAGCGGTAAACTTGGAATTAAGCACTAAAATGCTTATTAAGTGCTTTACTTAAATTTCATTTAATGCACATGGCTATATTGGAAAAGTGGGTTTTATCAGTGAATGTGGTTATCGGGTGAAAGAAAAGCTGTAAGTGGTAATTCGCGGTGGTCACCCGATTCCATTAACCAAGAGACATGTAGTGTTCGAGTGGAGAGGGAAAACCGCTTTATCGGGCGGGTAATCCCCATGCAAGTGGCTCACTAGATATCATGATTAACCGTTGGATCAGGTGCACTTTGATCAACAATGGAAGAAGAACGGGTTGCCTTGTTAATCAGGGTGAGTGATGGGTGTTAGATCTGGAGAGAGGAGATTAACGACATAGAGTGAAGTGCCTATTTTAAAAGGGAAAGTCAACGTGGGACTGATGCGTTCAAGGTAAAGTGGGGACCATCAATGTAAAGTAAGCCACCTAAAAAATCCACTTGAATGCATTTGATTGGTTATAAAGTAACCAATATTCTAGTTTTAAGACTACCACCTTGCTTTGATCAACCTCTTGCGTTACATGATCAACATAAATAACTAAGTCTAAAGCAACACATTCTTTTCCAAGAACACTAACACATTACATTTTTTTGTATGTACATAAACAATTATTCTTTTGAAGAGAACTAACATCATTGCTATTGCTTTGTCCACCTATACATATACTATTTTCCAAAAGAAATCATAACTATTATTATTTCTATGCATATAAGAAGACATATTTCTTTCTCATGAAATCTACCCCAAATATTTGTTTTATACATGCATACAAAATTTAAATTTTGCTAGAGTCATTTCAAGACAACAATAAGGGTCACACAAGTTCGTGGATTAATTTAAAAAAATGCTCTAGTTAACTTTTCTTTTTCCAAAACCCCCAAAATTCATTTCAAGAACCTATGAAATCCTCTCAAGAATTACCCTCGTTAACATATATTCAGTTTCCAAGATCTCATGCTAACCTTTTCAAGATTATTTTCATTAAATTTTGTTCATTTTTCAATATTTGTGAAAATATTTTCCAAGATTAGTCTCATTAAATTATCTTCTTTTCTCAATAACTCATGTAATAATTTCAAGAAATCGAACTTCTAGATGTGCAGAAGTATTTTTCATGCAAACTTACACTTCTTTGCATGGTAGCTATTTTTCTTAAATGGTAACATATACTTCTTTACATAGTAGTTATTTTCTTGCATGCAATCATTTACATCTTTTCTAAAATAAATATCGCATAATATATTTTAATCTCATGCATATGATATCGCTCTTCAATGGGAACTATAATATAATAGATATTGATCTCACACATATGAAAATTCGTTTAAGAAATTCATTCACAAATAAGTTACCTTTAATGCTTAGAATCCCTTAACCGAACAAGACTCCTCACATGGTATTCTATGTTGAATCAATAATCTCTACCACACTACTATAGCAACCAGTCAGTAGGTAAGAGATAAAGAAATCCTACGTTGAGTTTGCCACATGGCCAACTTTCATTCAATAAATTTTGTTCATATAATTATTCAAAAATAATCATTCATCTCTCATGGACCAATTCCACATGCATTTTTCCATTAGTTCTAATTTCTCTTATGCTTAAAATAATTAGAATTAATATAATGCAATACATTTTATAAATCATTAGATGACTCTATAGATAACCAAAAAATTAATTCATCAATAATATTTTCCTAAATCCTAAAATCACTCCATAAAACATACTTTTCTAAATTCTAAAATCACTCAATATATCCATAGAATATCTCATGCTTTTTAAGGTAGATTTTCTTTCTCCTTATGGAGATATTATCACCTATTCATATATTTTCTAAAACTGAGGCTCATTAATTCTAAACTCATAAAATATGCCAACTTGAAAAATACAATCTATTTACATAGAAGAATATAAAGTCTTCTAAAAAAGAAAGACTCATTTTTAGGATATTTTTACAGTGAAGATTTAATGGTTTGGAGGATTTAATGCTCATACATTGATATCTCTTTGTCAAACCATTTTCAAGAATAAATTTCCGATGTCCACCCTTATGTTCTAATAGTCATTTCAGTTTCATGAATGTTAAGATTAGTTTTACAACAAATTATGCAGGAAATTGTTTCTTCACTTGGATCTACATATTTCATTATATATATTTAATTAACTTAATAATATTTTGTAATATGTAATACATGGATTTTATGATAATTTTTATGGTAACTTACACCAGGGATATTATCATGGCTTTGTACAAGCTGTCAAGAAGAGGAATCATTATCTGGTGAGACATGAGATAGTAATAAACATAGATTGCTAGTAACTATAATACCTACAAGAAAAGAGTAAATTATAGTATACGAGGGATTACAAGTTGATGGGGTTTCTATAATAGTTTCATTTAGTGATCAGGTATGAGAAGGGAAACAAAAACAAGTTGGATCACATATATCCAGGGTCACTCACATCAAATATCACAAATTTGGAAACTCTAATGTGCAAGGAGCCATTCACCCATGTTGCATGCAAAGATGCATATTAAAAGGATGAAGATATCAAGGAGGTGTTTCTTAGTTGTACATTCAGAGTCATGTGCATGATGGAAACATCGCCATTAACTACTATATCTAGGATTTGTTACTCTATAGGATGGATAAGATATGTGTTCCTAAATATGACTAATCATAGCTATTTAGAGAGGCTCACACCTATATGGCTGTATGGAAATTTAGTGTACAGAAGAAAATTGCCACATTGCATAGGTGTGTGTATTAGCCCGAGATGTAAGACAAATTAGCTAGGCTCATAAGAGGATGCAATATTTGTTGTACCATGAACCCTAGCAACAAGAAATATAGTATATACCATCCCTTATCTATACCCACTCATCCTTGGGAAAGGATTTCCATGGAACTTGTAGGAGGTTTACCAACAAATAGGAACGAATATGAATATCTATTCACGGTAGTTGAAAACTTTAGAAGGATTTGTATTTTCATGCCCTGTAAAAAGATTGTTGGTCAGTTACATTGTTTGAATGGCTTATGGCTTTTGATATGTTGACATTGACGTTAATCAGACTTGCATTAAGGAATAGAGCTTGCAACAATTTCTTAGGTAGCGTGTGGGATCAAATCCTACATCGAACCTTATCCACTAGAAAGTGCTCTGAAATAACTTTCCAACGGTGGGTTGAAATATGAAAATGACCACATGGATCAAGAGCTATTGAATGGAAAATTTAGTCCTAAGCAGGTCATAATATTAGAGTAACATGGCATATTGTAACCTCGGGAGGATAGAATATCAAAGGTTAGAGTCCCTTATAATTATTTTGAGAAAAGGTTTTGATTTGATATAGGAATTCATAGCACATCACGATTTGATATTGGAACCTCAAATCAGAGGAAATACTAGAATATCTGAAGTTGGAGGTCATCCAAACATCGAAGGTTGGAGGAGACTATAAACTTGGAAGGTAAAGGTGATCAAAGTCTCAGAACCTTGTAATTCCTTATAGATTGCAATTCCTTGAAAGGGACAAGGTTTGTGAAGAAAAAGTAATAAAAAAGAAATCATTTAAAAACCAAGGACTAATGGACACCTTCTCTCTCCTCAAATTGGAGACATGGCAGTAGGTGGTGTGTCCTAGGGAGCTGAAATGGAAAGCGAGATCAGTAGATGTGGCTATACAGTGGAAACGTGGCAATTTTATTAGGAATTTTCAGTGGCTTAATGGGGAAATATGGGTGACACGTTTCAACAACAAGGAGGTTCCATGTGGAGTGTTCACAACAACATGAGATCATCATGGAGGTCAGCATATTAGAGGTTTGAGTTTTCATAAATCTTGTCTAGTTATTTTATAGAAATTTTATGATCTGATAAAGGGTCTCCAATGTGGAATGGCACTCAGTCGTGAGGACCTAAAGGACTAAGAGCATAGAGAATGTTGAGCACCCAAGTGTTGTGTGATGCAACATGGGAAGTATTTCAGAGGTTGAAACTTTAGAAATCGACAAAGAGCATAGAGAATTCTGAGCACCCAAGTGTTGTGTGATGCCACATGGGAAGTATTTGAGAGGTTGAAACTTCAGAAATCCTCCGTAAACTATTTTGAAGAAAAGTTACAATGAAAGGGGCTCTGATGTGTTGAAGTGTTGTCAAGGGGACTAATATGAACAAGGGTGTAGAGCAAGGATGGTGTTAGAGATCCATTTGGGCACATCAACCCCAAATAATAGAACAATATTATTAGGGCCCATCAACCCCTAATACATTTGTTACATGTCGTAAAGAAGTCAATCATCAGAATGCATAGCTTCCCAAGAAGTTCCATCACTGAAGTCATCTAGAAAATTCCTCTAAGATGATCAACATAAGTAGGCCTTCATTAGAGTGTGTTGCAATGTAGACCATACACAGATAGGGTGCTATGTAGCGTATGTGGTCCCTCTTTGGCATGTGCTAGGCAAATTTGAGAAAATTTCCATGAGGGTTTCAAAGATTCCTTATCCATTGGGTTCCTCTAGAATTTTGTCAAGCCTATCCACTCCTTTGGGTTCATATTTGGATGAGGAAGGGAGTTAGGGAACATCAATCCCTTTATCCCTTATTCCATGGAACTAAATTTGACGTTTGGGAGGGCATTCATTATCACCATTTATGGCATAACTTCCTTCATTCACCTATAAAGAGACCACTCATCTAAGTGCTCATGGGCTAGAAATTATTGAATTATATGGAGATGTTATTAGTATGAGACTTGAGTAGATTTCAAGAATTGTAATGATGTCAAAATGTCTTGCTTGTTATGAGGAGAGGATGGGATTGAACTCAAGGAGTGATGTTGAATTTGGCAAATTGGGTTGTAACTCTTCCTTTTACTAATCAAGTGTTCAAAGCTTTTTCCATATGCTTGTATTGTCCATTGATGCTTTCATATGTTTATCATGTACTTGATTCCATGCTATGTGTTAGCGCTTGGAATTCACCTAGGCTGAGATAGACAAACTCTCAAGGCTACATCAAACCATTTCACCTCGTAGCTTGCCCTACGAGGTATGAGAAGGCTCTCTCGGGTCAAAACTCGATGGATTTTGTCAATAGGATGAGTTGACCAATTAGGAACAAGGATTTTAGGCTAGTAAACTGATAAGGGGGATTGATTTAGAGTTTTTGGGTTTTTTGGTGGCAATTGGAGGGAGTGCAATTCAGGGTGCAGGGATTGAGCTCAGTTTTTGCAGGTGGGTCTTTAGGGCAAGGTAGGAGTTTATGCTGATGCCTTTAGCTGAAAAAGATGATCAAGGAAGAAAGAAGAGAGGCTAAAGAGGGCGAACAATGAATTTGAATCCTCTCTAGACAGTGGAAAACATAAATTTTAAACAAAATTGAAAGCTGAGCATGGCATGCATGAATTCAAAACTTTATCACTTCTTTTTTTTAAATAGCAGCAAGAGATTGAGAAATGGAACACATAAACACACTTACAATAACAGTAGGAAACACAACATCAACATAATAATCCACAAGAATCCACAATGAAGTCTGCAAAACCCTGGCCTTCCTTTTCCTCAAATTGCAGAAAATACAAGTCACAAATACAATAGCACTTCTCCCTCTAGAGTCCAACCATGAAAATGAGAAAGAGAAGGCATAATATAGGAGGAAGATCTAACTCCTTTCCCCACCTCTAGGGGTCGAGCTCAGCTTCTTAGGAGTTGTTTCAACTAATTCTAAACTAATCACTAGATAATAGGCAGTCAAAACAACTTGCCTCTAAAACTTAGGAAACCTATCCATGCATTAAATATTTACCATTTACATCAAGGAAACTTCTAGAAGTGTTCAAGGAGAGTAAAAGTATCTACGTGCCATGAAAATTACACAAAAATCTATCATTTACATGCCTCAAAAGTCAACCAAGGTGAAA
>APFE031338716.1:2400-13640 GCA_000404065.3 Pinus taeda | reverse complement strand
CCATGCGCTTTAAATAGAATTCATGGACCAATCGGGTGTCAAGCCACGGATCAAGTGTCGGTAATACCGAGGAGAGAATGAACCGTCGGATTGTAAGTTACAAATGTGCATAGTAAAGAAACACACTTTACCTAACTCTATACTAGACCAATTTATACTTAACTATTCCTATGTGTCAGAATATCCTTTTTAATTTTGTAGTTTGTTAGTTTAATTTAGTATTTATAGACCCTTTCATGTATTTAGAAAGGGTCGTAAGTTTTTGTATATGACTTAAACCTGAAGTTGCACTATTGTACTTCAGGCATATTCTTTTATAAAGACTAGACCAATCATTCCAATTTTGATAACGAAGCTTTTATGTGGATGTGCACTACTGCCTTTATTTAAAAGTATTTCTGAGTCGAAAGAAGGAATACGAATTGTGATTGATGTTGGGAATGATTTGCAGCTCATATGGTACTACTATCAATGTCTGAATTCATTCTTTTTATGTGAATTGTTATTTGATCATTCTTGCTATTATTGAATATATGCATGTGTTTTAACAACAGTCTTTATACTTTCCACTACTCGATGTTTACAGCTTGCTTTCCTTCTAATCATATATGTATCAGTAATATAAAAAGAGAAGTGTGACAATGTTTTATTAATTACTTCGTTCAACTACTTGAACGAAGCAATTATTATTTAAATTAATGTTTATGTTTATTGAATAGTGTCATCTATATGCCTATTAACAAACATAGATCATCAAACGTTGCACTTAAGAATAGAGGCTTCCCGAGATAGAATAGTCATTTGTGTTTTCGCCTATAGATTAAGTCATCCATTCATTATCACTTATTAGAAAACCAATCACTCATCCACCCCTTTTATTCATTACTGGGAAACTGGTCCCATTATATCCAGTTGGAGCCACCATCCCAAACGGAAAAGGAGCTGTATTAAGGTCTGGACTGGGTGGTTATCCCCCAATGTTGATGAAATGATTTTCAGGGCATCAGCAGAGTCCCATATCAGTTAGTCCACCATGGACCCATCAAATTGTTGGTGGAAGATGCTTTACACACCTATACTGTCTCCATAGCTTGGGAAATCTTTAGAAATATGTCCACAGATGATAACATCAAAACTTTGGCTGAGAACATCAGCCCATCCAGCAGTGATGAGGGTGAGCAAACTGAAGAAATTGAGAAGAACATTGATGAGGGAGCACAGGACATTCAAGCAGAGGGCAAAACAGAGGAAGAACAGAAGGAAAAAGAGGAATTTGACAAGATCATTGAGCATAAGACAGAAAAGGAGACAACAACAAAAACAGAGAAGGGAAAAAGGAAAAAGGTTGGGAAGGCCAAGAAAGCCCAAAAGAAGACTGCCACAACCAAGGCAGGGATCCAGAAAGAGAAAGAAAAGACACACCCTGAGATATCAGTGACACAAGCAGAAACAGTGGGCACAGAGATTTCTACAGGAAGTGAAGGGAAAGAGCAGCAGAAAGAAACATCCCCTAAAATCTTGGCAAGGGAGGCAGCAGCTATGCTTGCTGCATTAAGCACACCTACAAAACAAAAAGGAAAAAGAAAAAGGCAAACCTCCATGTATTTTAAGGCCAAGAAAAGCACAAGAATTCAAACAAGCAGAATAGGAGGAGCAATGGAAGGACATGGACAAGAAGGCGGAATGTTATGGCAAACATGAGCAGACCACTTCAGAAGATTGGGATGATAGGGAGGCCACCAAGGTCATCAAGGATGAGGGGATGGATTTGTTGCTCAGAGGATGAGCAACACTTTCAGTAGGGGGGTGATGATGAGCCCTAGAAATGGGTAATTATATGGGCTCATTTTATCTCTTAATTCAACTTAACTCATCATTCTCATTAGTTTATTGCACGTTTTTTATCATATTTATGCTAATAGAGTGAACTAGGTTAGTCATTGTGCCAAAAAGTCTAATGTGTGCTTTATGCAGAGTTTTGGTCAATTTTGAGACAAAATCAAAGGTTGAATGAGCACTTGCCAGCCAAATTCGTGGAAGAACAAGGGAGGGGATTTGTAGGAGGGTGTCCCCTTCATTTATGAGCCCTTACCTTGAATTCTCCATAAAAAACTCGGAGCACAAAGCCAAGGGGCAGCCAAGCAAGTCAAGTAGGACTGCTGTTATATTCAGTTCCAAGAAGCCGAGTTCCTTGATTTTAGGAGGACTGTTGGAGGTCCCCATTTGTATAAATAAGAAGGCTTAGGGCCTCAGTTTTGTTGGTTAGATTTTAGTTAGATTTTAGTCAGTAGGTTAGCCAATGAACAATTTATTTTTGCACTTTAGTGCAGCCCTGTATCAACACATTTTCGAGTTCTTCTTGTAGACAGTTTTTGTGATGTAATGGTTATTCTTTGATTAATGAAGATGAATCTTTCTTTGCACTAGCTCTGAGCTTTCTTAGGAGGCTGTAGCTCTTGGGGTTGTGCCCAACCCAAGTGCCAGTACCTCCTTTGTGTACTTTTATGTGTTTTTCTTGCATTCATAGAATAGTTTATGTTATTTAGGTTAAAATCTTGCTTTATTACTTAGGTTGTTTTCGATGATTAAGATAGTTTCATGCTTCGGGTTGATTTGACAATTTGGTAATAGAAAATATCTACAAAAAGGCCATCAAGCAGTCCTTGATCTCATCTCTCCTTCCTTGGGACCATGAGCGGAGACCAAGGAATACTTGCTGCCAACAAAACATTGTTTTTGCCGTCTGATGCAATTGCTAGTGTTAGATTTTAAGTTGGAAAAGTTGATATTAGTTGTGTTTTCATGTTTAGATCTATTCTTGCTCAGTTTCCATAGCTCTCTTGCATGATTTCCTGTCTATAAACTCCCGTTCATCATGTTTTTGGTTTTTAGGTCAGATTAGGTCAAAATAGATAAATCTTTGTTTTTTCATTCTTTGTTCGATCAGTTTTGGAAAATAGTGTGTAGAGCACCTATGATACATTCCTAACTACCCTTACTCCATCATACAACCTATTCCAGCCTCTTTCCCAAGGTTTTCCTCACTCGTTTGCCACACCTTCCCAATTTGCCCTAATTTCTACATTTTTGTGCAACATTGCTCTCTCCATCCTTGAACAAATCCAACCACCTTCATCACTCCTTAGCTTCATTTACCAGGTCCTAGACCCCTTCACATCCTCATCCATCCTCCATTTCCACTTTCCCATCGTTTTTCCACCATCAACCCTCTAAAATCCTCTTTCGGCTCTTCTTGTAGAACATCCTATAAAACCCTTGCAGATTTCATGTAGAAGTTCATGTGAGCAGTTTTTTGAGATCTTATCACTGTGAAAATCTTTGGAAGGGTGCTATGGAACCCTTAGGCCCTCTTCTCACCTTTCCAACCTCCTGCAAGCACCCACTCCATTTCCTTTCACCAATCAACCTCTGCACAGTAAAAAATAGTTAAAGCACATGCATAATAATTCTACAACATTACTCAAAAATAAATAAAAAATGATTTTTCAAGATTTTACTTCAGAATTAGCTTAGTCACATGCATTTTGCCTTTCCAAGAGTCAATGGCATCCATTTTAGCAAATTTCATCTCTTTTCTTGCACCAGTAGGGTTAGTAAGTAAAACTAGGGTTTGCTAGGGTTTGCATTTCCTTTCAGCTTTCATCTTCTTTCTGCAAGTAGACTAGCCTCTTTTGAGTTAGCTTACATCCATCATAGTTAAAAGCTTCTTCTAAGAACTCATAGAAGTTGGATTAAGCTCCTAGCGAACTTGTGCCAGCTAATCAAGTGACAGCCTGCAATAAGAGCTAGTACTTGTGCATATAGCACCGCCGCTTCCAAGTTTGTTACAAACTACCGGGTTGATAAAAGTAAACAAGGGAGTCCCAGGAGTTGCAGCATCATTGCTACGATACTGGGGCCCACCACTCATTCCAAATCAAGCGTGGGTAGCGAGGCTTTCATTTCTCATCAGAGGACTGGTTTGTTTTCTTATCCTGTGGTGAAGAAAATTTTTTATTTTTCCTTTTCCTTTCTTGTTGCTTCCTGGTTGCTGTTGAGATTTTCCTTTATCAAATGAAATGACATTTATCTCTGAAGAAGAAATCGTAAGAGGATTGGATGAATAGTTTTGGGAAGAAATAGTGAGAGAAACACTGAATGGTTTACTCAATGTATATGAACAAGTAGAACCTATAATGCCATCAACAACATGAGATTATTTACTAGGAGTTGGAGGAACAACATTTGAAGGTATTCGAGCATTTGGTATTTTTTCATAGAGCATGTGAGATTGGGTATAGATGAGGTCCAAATACTGAGCATGAGCAATCACTTTCTCTTCAATCATGACCCCACCTTTAGCTACATCCTTTGTGATAGATGGCAATAGGTATTTAATGAACCATTCCGCTAACAATTGATCCAGAACATAAGTTTTAACCAATCGGTGATGACGCCACCACTCATGAATGTGATTTGAGATGTGATTGGCTTTAGTTTGTTTAAAATTGGTTAAAAATTGTGTTCCAATTTCATATCGGATGGGAAGCTGGAAATGTGTGAGGAAGGTGGTAGCTAAGGAACTAAAATCATGAAATGAAGCTCTAAGTAACTCAATGTACCATTTAGTTGCGGTACCTGTAAGAGTACATTGGAAAAGTGGTAATTGTATGGAATCATCATTAAGGGATTTTGAAGAACACCACAGATGATACATCATGACATGGGTCGACAGGTCTTCTCCAGGATTCCCACTGAATTTTGGGATATTAGGAGGCAATTTGGTAGGAATTATCGACCACCAAGGTGAATGAGCAATCATCAGAAATAAGGCAAGGGATTTTTTAGGTTCTACTGCAACCTTAATTTGTTATGGTGGATGTAAAAGCACAAGCCAATTATCAGTCTTCCTTTTCATCTAGGTGACTGGCTTTCTTTGGTTAATACGGAATCTATGGAAGCAGATAACACTTCAACGCAAACCCATGAATTCAAATTTCCAGCCAATCTAATAGCTACCCCCAAGGATTTTCTGCTATTCCACTAGACTGCGAGATGGTCAGTGGTGGTCAAGATGGAACCTTTGACTTTTGTCTGTGATTTTTCTTGGTTGATGAAGATGAAAAGTTGGTCTTCCACACTTATGTCAAGCCACAATTCTAGTTACATATTACATGTCATGTTTTTCATTTATAACTTCTTTATTTAATTCTGACTTAGCACTTGCTAAACTTATCTCATTTCAATTAGGTTAGGCCGCATTGCATGACTGAAGCACCTAATTGGTTATGTTATTTATAGGCATGATGTCAGTGGCATCAAACCTGAGAACCTAATAGATGCAATGCCACTTAATCAAGTGAAAGAGAAAAGTAAGCAAGTCGTATACATTGGATAAACAATCTGACGTGCTCGTTTAAAAAGTGGAAGAACAAAGGTTCTTGTAGGACATGGTTTGGATCATGATTTCCAATGCTTGGCAATGGAATATCTTGTTCATTTAATTAGGTAACTTCGTTATATATGTGTGTATGTGTTGTTCGATACAGGAGAATCCCAAGGAGTTCTCACTATAGATGAAGTTAGTTTTGGTAGATTCAGGGAGTTTGCAGGTTGCATGGAATGGGCCCTCATGAATTCTTGATCGTACTTGTGTGAAATTATAAGCTCTCTCGATATACTTTTCTTTCTTGGAGATGTCGAAGAGAAGACCCTGGTTTGGTGTTCTGGTGTGGACTTACATAAATTACAAGGATTAGGGTCCAAACAATCCATCTTGTTGCTCTTCAATGAAATATAGTCATTGCATTGGTGCTATACAATCCATGCCTTCACCTCTTAGTTGGGTTTAAGGTTGTTTATGAAATTAAAGATTCTGTAGGATTTCAATTCTTTCTTCCAAAGTAATATTTTGTTTCTATTTATTTTTTATCCTTCAATGCTATCTAGAGTGCCTTTCTACATTTAGCCTCTTGAATGGGAGAGATTGTTTGTATTGTATTTATGGAGTTGAGTGTATAGAATGAGGGCCTTTATCCTATCTTGAAATCTCTTTTCTATATCGTTTGGATGGTGTGTGAGGAATAAATGCTCAGAATTTTTTAAAAGATTAATGTGCAGATACACTAACACATATTAATCTTTAACTTGGGATCTCCCATGCACTCTAAGGTATCAAATTCTTCAAGCTACAAATCTCAATACATTCACAACTGTTTAAAGACTAATAAAAAAAGTTTCCATGGTTGAGAGAAAAAATTAGTAAATTTAACCACAACAGGGAAGCTATGATATGTCCAAGCTAGAGACCAAAAAAGAAAACCTACCACACAGAAAATTTGCACCTTGTCACCCTTTCTCTTCTTACATCCCTTGTATTTCAATCTCTCCATGCTCTCCAAAAGGGGCTAAATTTCTTCAAAACCATATTTAAAATTCCTTTGTCTACTATTTGGCCAGTTATTTTTGGCTGAAGTAGCATCAATGTTGCAAGGGTTGTAAGGCACCTCGTCCTTGCTAGAGCTACTACCCTACAAACCTAAAGAAGAAAAGTGATTGTATGAACTATTTGATAATTTGGATTGGAAAGGAACTGAAAATCCAGATCCTTGATCAAGAGATACTCTGATTGATATTTGTTGAGACCAGGCATCATCAATAACATTATGACCTCTATATTCCTCTTCATCTTTCACAAAACATTGAATTGCTTTTATTTGGGTTTTCCTCACCTTTTCTGAGTTTCCAAATTCTATATGTGATATATGAGAATCCTAAGCATTTCTCACTACAGATGAATCTCTTTTTCATAGATTCAAGGAGTTTGTAGGTTGCATGGAATGGGCCCTCATGAATTCCTTATCATACTTGTGAGAAATTCTAAGCTCTCTCAATAGACTTTTCTATCTTGGAGATGCCCAAGAGAAGACCCTAGTTTGGTGTTCTGATGTGGACATACATTTACAAGGATTAGGGTCGAAACAATCCATCTTGCTTCTCTTTAATGAAATATAGTCATCAACCGATTTAAAGTTAGAAAAACTGGAATCCTTCATAGGAACTACATTTGACATGTTTATGGTAGATATAATACAATTTTCTAGGAGAGTGGGAGCATAATATCCATTTGAAGGAGACCTAGAAAATGACAGCTTGTTGAAGGTAAATGAAGGGCTATCTGGGAATGGATAAAAAATATGAAGTCCAAGCTCTGCACTTCTAGAGCTAATCATAGGACTGTAGTAAGGATATCTTCTCGGAGTAAACTCTGCACTCTTTGTAGAAAACTTCCTGCTGTTGTTATCAACAAAATCAAAGATTCCCCACTTGTACTTCTCGGAGAAGTTCAAATCATAACTTCTTGGAGAATGCAAAACTTGAAATGCTTGATAAGGATAAGTATGTTTACAAATTTCACCCATTTCCTCTTCATATTCTTCCAAGATTGATTCAAGATTAGAATTTGTTTTGTATCTAGTATGGGTTGAATTGGAGACAAGAGAAGTTTTCATATTTCATTAAAAGAGAATCAAGGCAAGACATGCTTTTTTGTTGGGGTTTATGTTGTTTGCAAGCATAAACATTCTGTATGATTGAAAATTTTCCTACCCGATTTTCAATTTTATTTTGCATCAGTGCTATACAACCCATACCTTCACTTCTTAGTTAGGGTTTAAGTTTGTTTATGAAAGTAAATATTCTACAGGATTTCGATTCTTTCTTTCAAAGTAATCTTTTGTTTGTATTTATTTTTTATACTTCAATTCCATATAGAGTTCCTTTCCTTGTGTATCCTATTGAGTGGGAGAGATTGTTTATATTGTCTTTATGCAGTTGAGTGTCCAAACATATTGGTAATTAATTTTTAAATATCCATTTCCAATGCACTCTATTATCTGTACTTTTTTTCTTTAGTTTGTGGCCATCTAGAATTCCTTTCCTTTTGTAAAAATCCTGAGCGAAAGAGAATCTTGTCTCTATGTGGTACAAATATTTAAATACATTGACAATATTGATTTGTTGGGTTGTTGGTTTTGATCTGCTCCATATCTGCTAGTTGATGTGTCCACATAAATTGTATTTCTAAGGTTTATTGGGCTCAAAGACTTCACTAATTTCTTTGTGACCTTCATTTTGCATGGTTTGAATGAATTGTTTAGGTCAAAGATTGTGGTAATGATTATAATATATTTTTGTTGCAACATGTGTGGAATTTGATCTTTGACCTATATTATGCGCACAACTCCCCTAGGGTATCTATTGCTTGTACGTGGATAAGCGAGTTTATTATCCTTTTTCCTTTCCTTTTGTAACATGATTCTACAACATATGGGAGATTGTTTAGAGTATTTTTGGTTGCTAACTATAGTTTTTCCTTGTTTTAAGATTAAAATATTCAATTACGTCTACAATTCTTGTTAGATATAGGATGAAGGTCATTACTCTACTCCCCAATTTTAAGGGAGACACCCCAGCTCAAGCTTTTCTATATAACTATACATGAATTGAATTGGATGCGGGCCCAATTGGGACAAAAATTTGTTCTTTTAGGTCAGATTGACTATTTTAAGATTAAAAGATTCAATTACGTCTACAATTATTTTTAGATATAGGATGGAAGTCATTACTCTACTCCCTAATTTTAAGGGAGACCTGCCAGCTCAAGCTTTTCTATATAACTATACATTAATTGAATTGGATGTGGGCCCAATTAGGGCTAAAATTTGTTCTTTTAGGTCAGGTTGACTATTTTAAGATTAAAAGATTCAATTACGTCTACAATTCTTGTTAGATATAGGATGAAGGTCATTGCTCTACTCCCCAATTTTAAGGGAGACCTACCAGCTCAATCTTTTCTATATAACTATGCATGAATTGAATTGGATGTGGGCCCAATTGGGGTTGAAAATTGTTCTTTTAGGTCAAGTTGACTAAATGTTGATGAAATTTGTTCTTTTAGGTCAATTTAACTAAATGTTGATATTATATAACTGTATTATACAATAGACTAACTTGGTTATCATTTATAATGATTATGAATGTTCATTTCAACTTTATTTTTTGGCTCAAAGTTTTTAGGTTTTTTTTTTTTTTGATTTTATGGGAGCTTGCTTTGAGAAACACTCCCCGAGGTAAGGAGTTGTGGTGTATTACATGAGTTATTTTGGCTTAGAGGTAAGGGGTTGTGGTGCATAAGATGAGTTGTATTTTGCTTATGTGCTAGATCATATGGGTATCTATTTTTCCAAAATCGTACAGTACTTGCTCCCAAATTCATCCCTTGTTTGAAATATGCCAATTTGGTTGAATTTATATTATTAATGCTAAAAACTGTGGAATTCACAACTCTTTTGTGGCTCTGATTGTGAAAGTTAGGGGTTCATTGCGTCTTAAAAAACATCAACACCAGAGAACCATCACATTCAATCAAGGATCCATACCTACATTCAACAACCATCCATTTCCAAATTACCAGGCTATCTTGATCCCTAGAAGGGTATAAAACAAAGCTAAAGTTGCAAGTACAATGCTGTAATTGCTAAGCATTCCCTCAATTGACATATTGCAACTCAAATCGATAGGATAGCTAAAGAGGAGTTCACTTTACTTTTAACCCCATGTTATTTCTCTCACTCAAATTGTAAAATATCACACATGTCTCCATATATGCTCTTTATGCTATGCCATTGCCTTATGACGATCCTTTGCAACATCTGGTCATATTGCTAGTGTATATTAAATATGACCTTACAGTAGATACAATTAGATTGTTGGATGATTACTGAACTCATTGGGATATAAAGGTTACGTTGTAAATGAAATATTATATTGAGGCTAAACTTAGGTCTTTATCTTTGAATTATAATACCTGAATAAATAATAATACTGTAGACATTCTTAAGTAATATTTAGTTGGGGGTAGTTGACGATTTAACAAATAACAATACTCATTTGGTCTAATCCAATTTGTTTTTTATTTTTATTTTTCAACACAGATTAAATGAAATACAATACAATTACCATGTATTGTTGTATGAATACATTCCATGTTGCAAATGAGGTAGCTCGCTCAATGTATTTATTCCTTGAATTCTTAAAACTTTTTACTAATTTTTCAAATATTGTTGATTACTGGTGAACTTTTGTCTACTCTATGGGTACTTATTTTCATCGATCACCAAGTTATAATGAGGATATAGAAGGAATAAATAAATCTAGTAATATGGGGAACAATTTCACAAAGCTCAAGAGGTTCTCACTTTAACATGAAATATATAGAGAGAGAAAGATTGAGGGAATTCTTAGCGCATTAATAGTTGCATTATAATTCAATATATGAGTGAGGTTTGTAATTCTTTCAATACTTAATATGGATTTGATATGTAATATTTCAGAAAATATCAATAATAAAAATAATTTAATTTCTATACACTAAAAAATATGAGGGGGCAAGTTTTAACATTTTAGTGTGGAGAACCCCAATTATAAATAAAATGTTTCAACGTCAATTACATATATATATTATACCATCCTAGATCCATCTTAACGCTCGATCTATCAAGCACTTAGAGGGATCAAATCTCTTTTCACTCTCAAAGAGTTTTGCATCTCAAGAGATTTGATCCTTCTCGACACTTGGTAGATCCTGAGTTGAGATGGATCTAGGTTAGTTTACAAATTCCAAGTTTATGCTTCTTCAACATGAAGTTCGTGAATATTATGTTTTCTATTATTAATTAAATTGCATTTATTTTTTACACATCCCCTTCATGTGTAAATATTTAAATCAAAAGTTTTATTACCATTTTTTAATTAATTAAAATATCTTCTCATATGTTTTATAACAACTAAGTATTTAATTCAATTTTCTTAATTATGATTTCAGTATATACACTTCTAGTTTGAATTTTGATGACTCATGTGTTTATGAGAGAGACCATAGGAACAATGTGCAACCAGGGATAACAAGTGACATCAACCTTGTTCTAAAGAATCTGTTGGCCATGCTCTAGCTAAGAGCACCAACAATAGAAAACCAAATGAAAATAATAATGAAATTTCACACACAAACACTGACACAACTACAAAATCCTGAAAGTGGTGGCAACCCTGACAATATCATCATTGATAATCTTGTAGGTTTGGACCCCATACAGAAATTCCCTGCATACGAATTCTAAAACACAGAAAATAAACAATGTGAGAGCATAACACATAAAACACATATACACAAAGATTTT
>APFE031338714.1:35155-45942 GCA_000404065.3 Pinus taeda | reverse complement strand
CTACCATGTTACTCTTCAAATCTATCTTCAAATCTATCTTCAAATCATCCATCTTAGCTTCCATGCCCTTTATCTTAGCTTCTATTAGCTTTTGTGAGAGTGACCTTTGCTGCACTTGGTCTTGTAATTTTGATATATCATGTAGCATTTCTTCCTCTTCTTCATGAGCCATGCTAGAGCTTTTAAGTTGCTTTCTAGGTGTTTGCATTTTCTTTCCTCGGGGAATCAGTTACCGATAATAATGCTCTACTATGCCCTTTGAATTCCTTCAAAATAAATTTTCAAACCAAACTTAAGCAAAAATTTAAAAAAATCTACATACTTTTTTTCACTTTGTAGGAGCTCGATATTGTCTCTGACGTATCTCTGTACTTTTGTATCATCCAGTTTTGAAATTGCGACCTACAGTAGCCCTCTGTGTCCTCTTTCCAATGCCACCAGTGTGGTCAAATTGGATTCTCCAAGGAAGAGTTATGCGAAATCTCCCACAGTGACCTGATTATAGACTAGTTCAGTAGAGAAAACTTGTACGACATGCCACGAGTCACTATTTCATCCTTCAGCTCTGAAAAAATATATACAAGAAACTACAGTCCGTCCTCTTTCTGCACCTTCTGACGAAATTTGAATCCAATGCTCAGAGAAAAAGTTATGATGATTTTCCCCAGGTCACCTGTTTGGAATGTAATTCAGGAGTCTACAAAAAGACCAACTCCCTCAGATCATATCTCCGCAAATATAGTGCAAAAAGCTTTGAAATTTGGACCCGAGATTCACCGCGATGTCTTCTCAAATGGGTTTTTTTTTTTTTAATTCTGAAACGTCGCAGAAAAAAAGTTATAGCGAAAATTCCACGATGACCTGTTTGGAATGAAATTCAGGAGTCTACAAGAAGACCGACTTCCTTAGATCATATCTCTGCAAATATAGCACGAACAGCTCTAAAATTTGGACCCAAAATTCAACGCGATTTCTTCTCAAATGGGTTTTTTTATCTTTTGAAATGTCTCAAAAAAAAAAAAAATTATATCGAAAATGCCACGATGACCTGTTTAGAGCAGCAAAACCCTAGAATCCAAAGCTCTGATACCAAATGTTATGAAACCAGCTCAAGAAAAAGATAGAAAAGATAGATCAACGCCTTAGAATTCACCCTTTCGAGGGGCAACTCCTAATTACAAAATGACAACTTTGGATATTCAAATGACAAAACCTCCTTTCTATATGTAGGAGTCTAAGGAGTCACAATATAACCCAGCCGACCTAACAATAATAATATAAAGCCACAAAATTAACAATAGAGGGATTTTGTGGGGCACAGTAATAACAATATGGGGGCAATAGGGGCACAGCAATATTAATAAGGGGTACAACTACAATAGTAATTGAGTAATCACTAGTATTATAGGGACCAACATTATGTACATCATGCTTCTAGATTCTAGAAGATGTTTCTAGCCATGCAATTTTATTCTATTCCTACATGCTCCTATACTACTCAAAACTTTGAAAGAAGACTTTAAGTAAAGAAGTAGACCTAGTGATAGAAGAGATCTGGAGGACTTTCCTTCTTTTGCTTCTTTTCTTCTTCTTTCACCTCTTGAGTCATGCGAGCTTCTTCCCTTTTTCTTTTGTTGTTTTTGTCCTTCTTAAGTTTTGGACAATTCGTTTTGTAGTTTCCATATTATTGGCATCCAAAGCATTGGATTTTGGACATATCTTTATTGTTTGTTCTTCGTGGACCCAATTTGCAAAATTTTCCCTTTTTCATGGCCATGGTTGCAAATTTTTGCTCCTTTGATCCCAAATCCTATTTTGCTTTAAGTCTAGTTTCCTCTATATTGCATAGACACCACAATTCACTTAGTGGGGTAGCTTCCTTCTTTGCATATGTGCTTGATGTGAATTTGCCTCAATCCTCAGGTAGAGCATTGAGTACTACGGTTGTCATTTATCTGCCAGACATGACTTCTCCTAGCTCTTGAAGTTGATCTCTCATCTAAGAGATCTTCATGAAGTATGGAGTTATTCCTTCCTTTGATATCTTCATCTTATAAAAATCATTTCGAAGAGATATCACTTCTCCAGTTGTGCTTACCAAGAATAACTCTATTAGTTCATTATAGATTTCTTTTGATGTTTCAAGTTTAGAGACATAAGGAATGAGAGAGTCTTTGATGGATTCTATTAGAATCCTCTATGCTCTTGTCTCATTCTTATTGTACTTATCTAAGGCTTGAGTTTGTTCTTGAGTAGGGATAGTGATATTCCCTTTAATGTGTTCTAGAAATTCATTCTCCTTGAGAAGTAAATCAATCCTCTTCTTCCATGCAAGAAAGTTATTGGTACCTACCAATTTGTTGTTTTCATTGCAAAAAGACATTGAAGTATAATCAGAAGGGGACATATACTTACTTTATAGAGTTTGACATGTAGTGGACTTGCTTTCTTCTAGAAGACTTGATGGCTTGCTTTCCTTGGATCTTGATGTTCTTCAAGTTTCTTTCTTCAAATGGACTTGATTGATTCCTTGATGACTTGCCTTGTAGTGCTTTTCCTTTTGAAGATGGTGTGTCTTTATGTAGGTCCCTCCTTGATTTTCTCTTCTTGTAGGTACCTTTGTACAAGGCTTTTCTTTTTGCTTAGTAGTTTTCTTTTATGGATAGTAGATAGTAAACCTTCTTGTCCTTGATGTGATTGAGACTTCTTGGCTTGATGCTTCAATTTTTTAGATGTCCTTTCTTGATGAGTGTCCTTGAGATGCCCTTTCCTTGATGTGTCACCTTAGCTCTAATACCATGTTGAAGAATCAAGGGAAATGATGTATAGTAGGATTCTTCTAGACTTGATAACAATTTGTGAAGCACTTTTACAATTTATATTTGTTAGCTTGATATTCTTCTTCTTATTATTAGTGTATGTGTTTACTTCATCAAACTGGTACCAAAAACATAAGAACAAGAACATAAGATGTTGGCTCTCTTTCAGAGCCAAAACCTCTCTCTCTTAGAGAGGAAAACCCTTTGGTAATTTTCTCTTATTGAAGCTTCTTATTGATCAATGCCAAACCCTAGAACCTTGACTAAAATGTCCTCCAAGCACAAGTCAAGTCCTTTCTCCTTTTTACACTTTGTTCCCGACACTTAGTCTTCCTTCTTCCAACACTTTGCTTCTCGGCAATTCATCCTCCTTCTTCATTCTTTGACTAGAGATAGACCTTGCTTATTCAAGCTCTAGATGAGATGCTTCTCTTCTATACTTAGTTATGCCCTTTACTTGTGTAGACACCTTTCTCTTGATCAAATGAGATTCTTCTTGAGATGCATATGTAGACTGATGTGACTATACAACAACCTTAGATTCTCGCACGTGTGGTAACCTTGCAAATTAGGGTCCTTTCACCTTCGCTTGAGAGAGCCTTTCCTTTGCTTAAGTAGGAGGCCTTATAGGCCTAACTTTCTAGCCCAACCAAAGATGAATGTGATCTTGCTTCTGATATAACCACAAACTTCCCTTCCTTTTCTCGCACATGTGACTGTATTTTTCCCTAGAAACAACCTCCAACCTTCACTTATACTTCCTCTTACTTCTTTGCACTAGAGGCTCCTTGTCTTCTTCCTATTTCGTTCTTTTCTTGGCTCCTTGACTTCACTGATTTCAGAGATGGGTTCATGACATTATGAGGGAGTGGACAACCTCTAAATATAGAGGATTGTCCCTCCTTTAGGCTGACTTGAGTCCGACTTTTAGACTGTAGGCCGACTTGAAGTTTTTTCATCATTTTTGCTCCTTGAAGGATGTCGTTGCATGTAGAGAACTTGGCTTTGCTTGGAGGGATTTCCTTTGACTCTTTATACAAGTATACACATGGTGTAACATGCCCTTAAGGGTCTTCAACATTTTCTTTTGATTCTTTGACTCTCCTATAGCACTTTAACTTGTGCTAGACCTACTTCAATGAGCAAGAAACTTATTAATAAATATAACAAAAATAATATTTATTTTCTTGAATAAATACAAATATCAAAAGTACATTTATGAAGACCAAACCTAGTTACACTTTCTTCAAGAGTAGTTGCATCGAAAAAAGCTCAAAAGAATTTTCCAAGAAGTTGGAAACTGAGTTCACACTTATTTCCTACCTTTCCTCAAACACCTTACCAGTTGGTGCATGGCTACTAGATACTGGAGCACTTGACATATGATATGGGCACAAGAGTTGTTTGATATCCTTATTGAGTGAGTTTCAAAACTACATGTGGATTTTGGTGTTGATACTAAACATGCAATGAAGGGGTTGGAACAACGATATTCTAGCTCAAGTCATTAGGTAGGTTGGAAGTGAAGGATGTGCTATGGGTGCTAGAACTCAAGTGGAGTTTTCTTTTAGTATCTATGATAGAAAAGAATGGGTTTTATGTAGCGTTCGAAGATAGAAAAACACTAATTTGACCCATGGGATCTAGCTCTGACAAGGGCCACGTCATTGGAGTTAGATGGAGCAACCTATATAGGCTAAAGGGAAAGTCTCTTTGAGCAATGGAAAGAAGAAGAGCGATGACAAAGAACAACAAGCAGGAAGCTTCAAAGGTTGAGAAGTTCAGAGGGAGTCAACCTTTAGGTTTATGCAGGGACAAGCAACTAATGGATCCTATCAAGTCTATCAAAAAGGTCGCTTGGTAAGAAATGACCTTATGGGATGTTCAGGGTCAGGAGGCTTCTAGGAACAAATGCAAGAAGAGCAAGTATTTGAGAATACTTATGAACTAGGTGGTAGGAAAGGATTTTAGTTTAGAGGGAGAAACTATGGCAACTGATCCAGTTCCAGGATTGGATCTAGTTCTAGGAGGAAAAAATGCATCCCTCACTAAGTGGGTTTTGGTGTCTGTAGCTTGGTAAGGTACTTTTCCATAGGCCTAAGTGTTTAAGCATACAAAATTAACCCAAAGTCTCCTTAGGACACTTACTCAAGTGTGAGCAAGTTTCCATTGTAACTTAGCCTAAGTCTAACTTAGGAAAAACACTCGATTAATTATGTTAGATTTTAGGATAACAAAAACTTAGGAAAAGTAAAGAAAATTACTTTAGTGACTATGCTTTAATCTTATCCATTTATCTCAAATGAGGCGAGATCTAATCTCAACCATTAATCACTTTGGAGATTAGGGTTGGGGATTTAACTCAAGGTAAAGTTATAAAAGCAAGGCTAAGAAGAGATGAAACCATACATCAACACAAGACATTGAGAGATAATCTTAGTGGTGAGTGGAGAAGGACGTCCATTCTAGTGTATCAGGTCCAAGGAAGGTACAAAGGTGCAACATTGGAGATCCAGATCAACCAAGGAGATCCAGGACATATTTAGAGCCCGATTTGTTAGATTAGAGCTAGGGTATGTTGTAATTGTATTTTTTTCAGTTGGGCCAATATCCCATGATGGGAGCTCGAGTAGGTTGTGAGTTATTAATGAATAATTTTTTATTGGGCAGAATATGTCTATATCACTTGTGTTCGAGATTGGTGTAATTTTTTCTTCTACTAATTGTGTTAATAATTTTATAGTGCATTTATTCAGTAGATATGTAATATTCTAGGTTAATAAAGTGCTAGGTTCAACATAAATTTAGCATTGAAATCCTCCCATTTAGTCACTAAAGGATCCCCCTCCATCCTCAAGGTTTCTATATGGCTTCCCCACCAGGTCAAGGCATGAACCTCTAGTTTCTAGCAAGTGAAAGAAATTTTATGTTCTTCCTCTATGCAATGAACACTAAAATAAACATTTAACTACAACAATTGATGATTTAATTTCATAGTATCAATCTCACCTTGATATGACGTGATGTCAACATCTGCTTCCATATTGAACAGGGATTGTGAATAGTTCATGGAACTCGAACTAGGTTGTTCTTTTTTAGGTTCTCCCTTAATCTCCTTCTCAACTTCTTCTCGATCCCCTAACTTTCCCTCCGATTTGACCTCTGAGTTGGAACCGTTATCTTCTATGATTCCAAACTTATAGATTCATATTATGGTTGATATTTGTGACCTATTCTTCCAGCGTTTCAAATCTCTCCTTTGTCAAATCTTGAGGGTTATTAATAGATTCACTAATCATGGTTGGGGTTTTATTACTTTCAACTTAATTGATATGAATCCCCTACAACCCTCCACAATACACCCAAATAAACTTTCTCTGCTACCAATATGATCTATAAACTATTGTGGATATTCCACTCGAGAGTTTGTCACGACAAACTAATAAAGGAAATTTTCTAAAATCTAAAATTTACACTATTGGGGGTTAATTTTTCCTTATTTTTTTTGAATTATTAGGTTATTGTTTATTGCACATACAAAATATAAATATGTGGCAAATAGAGAACAAATAGAGCAATCACTCACAAAACCACAATAACATAAGATATGCTCTGAAAAACCCTTTTGGCAGAAAGCCCAACTAGAAGGTGAGGTTGATATGCTTTCTCTTTCTCAGAATGGAAATGGAGGCAAACACAAAGGAGTGAGACCCTAAATTTTTGCATATGAAATTTTCCAAATTAGGGCCACCAATAAAAATGGCTTCGTAAGTTGATTCCTCTAAATTTTCCACTCTAAAAGCATCAATATGGATTAAAAATAATATATTGACCTAATGTGAATCAACCACTATCAGAAACGATCCACATATCTACAATAATTTCACTTTAACATCAAGTACAATAAGGGAAACCACAACCATGTTGTAGACTGCGTCAATCAACCCCTAATGATTATGCTAACCAAAATTCTTAACTCCCATGGGAACGAGACCTCTATGTGGCCATAATTATACAACAATTATGACTTCATTACAACATACTAGACATTGATCACAGGAAAACAAGTTCTAGACTTCCACATCTAGGATGCACTCTTGTGCTACCTAGGCCACCTTTGTATTTCTATATGTGAGTGTGCCGAGTTGAGTTGGGAGGCACACTATAGTTGAGTTGAATTACACTTTAGTGTGGAGAAGACAATAGTAGTACTTCAAAAGTATTTCTATTGGTTGAAGCTTCAACAAGACGTTAATTGGTCTGTCAAATCATGCATTGCCTGTGTCATTGCTAAATTACCTATCAAGAACCAAGGGTTGTACACTCCTCTACCTACCCTAGACAAGCCATGAGAATCAGTGTCGATCGATTGCATGTGAGATTTTGCCTCCACTAAGCATTGTAATGACTGTGTTTCTGGTTGTTCATTGCTTCTCCAAGATGGCCATTTTGGCACCATGCAAGGAGAGTATCACAACAAAAGCCACTGCCAAAAGTCTTATTTGAACATGTTTGGATTCATTTTGGGCTACTTGGACCATTATTTCAGATGGGGACAATGAGTCCTCAATACCTTGTAGGCCATCCCATGGTCTCTAATGGATACCAAGTTGACCAAGTCAACTGCCTTTCACTCCCAAATACAGGGACAAATCGAAGTGGTTAATACGATGATTGTGTATATCTTGCATATGTACGACTCCAAGCATCTAATTACATGGTATGAAATTCTTCCATAGGTTCATCATAGCTAAATCAGAGCCCTCCACGACTCTATTATCCTCAATCCTTTCTAGGTGTTTTTAAGGTTCCAACCATTGAGTCTATTGTAGCTCTACTCATTACATCTTCAGTGACATAATCCTCCCATGCTCAAATTGAGGCAGATAGAGCATCCAATTTTTTTAAATGGATCCAACACCTCCAACAATAGGTTCATGATATCTAATATGAAGTCAATACCAAGTATACAAAATGACATGGCTAACATCAAGTTCCACACAAGTTTCAGGTTGGTGATTATGTGTGGTTGCATTTACAAAAAAAGGGTTCCTTAGCAACCCCCACGAGAAGCTCAAACCACTCCAATATGGGCCTTACACTATCACAAAGAATGTGGGTGTAAATTCTTTTGAATCGAGTATTCCCCCTTTCCTTGGCTTGCACCTAGTATTTCATGTGGAGTTACTCTGACCATATTTTCCACCTTTATTGAACACTTTGGAGGACTTTAAGTAGTTGACCCCCATAGAACTCAATTTTGACTGCAATGAATATACTAAAATGGTTTAGATCATGGACACCAAGACAAAAGATATTCACCAAACAACACATATAACTCTATTAGATTGACAAAGCATGACATCTTCTTCACCAAGGCAAGTGGCTCTCCAGGAGCCAAATTTAGTAGAATTTTCCCCATCTAATGATGGAACTTGACGCAATGGATGTTGGGTGTGGAGCCTGATTATCTTCTTTATTCAAATGTATCACTGCATTGGACCCCAGTTCATAATGTGGCGGCAACACCGCCCGTAATATTTATGCTGCAGGGGGGTCTTGGGGGGTGACTACAATATTTGGGAGTGCCCCCTTGGTGGGGGATCGGGGGCAGCGCCCCCGAAGCTAAAAATAGATGTAAAATTGCCTTGTAAAATGTTGTAATTTCATAGTCAATTTGAGTTGTTCATTAGGCGAAGATCTGACAGTAGAAGTCATGTTTAATTTAGGGTTTTTTGCCCTAAAAGGCAACCCCTCACTATATATGAGGGAATTCTATTGCATCTATGTAGATCTGTATTCTGAATGAGAAAGAGAGAGTAGATTGTGTGAGAGTGAAGAGGGAATTACAACGGATCTGCTCTAGGTTATACCTCTTCAGCTTGCTAGATAATATAAAAGGAAGGACTAGCTGTTTCTCCGTGGACATAGCCCAAAATGGGTGAACCACGTATATTTGTGTCTCTCTTATTTTATGTGTTTTCTGTGTTTGTATTTCTGCAATATATTTTATGTGTTTTGTTGCTTTGTAATATATAATTTTCTAACAACTGGTATCAGAGTTGAAGGTCTATTTGGTTGATAAACTCGCAGGAGAGAAGGGTTCCTGGTTCGAGTGGGAGAAATGGCAGAAGATGGTAGGTTTAGGGTTGAAAAATTTAATGGCCAAAACTACCAACTGTGGAAGATGCAGATGGAAGATTATCTATATTAGAGAGATTTGTACCAACCATTGAACGGAAAGACAAAGAATCCGACGAGTATGACAGACACAGACTGGGATATTCTCAACAGAAAGGCACTTGGAATAATATGGTTGTGCTTAGCGGCGTTGGTAGAGTTTAATATTTCAAAGGAAACGACAATAGAGGGTTTAATGTCGACATTGGCCAAACTATATGAAAAACCCTCGGCCTCAAATAAGGTATTTCTTATGAAGCGTTTATTTAATATGAAAATGTTGAAGGTGGATATGTTGTTGATCATTTAAATGAATTTAATACAGTTACCAATCAATTAAGTTCTGTAGGGGTAACTTTTGATGATGAAGTTAGGGCTCTGTTATTTTTGTGCTCATTGCCAGAAAGTTGGAAAGGTTTAGTTATGGACATTAGTAACTCTGTCTTTAGATCTAGTACTTTAAAGTTTGATGATGTTTATGAGAAAGAATTTTTCGGCGTAAATCACATAATAATATATTTGTCGACGCATTTTGAACCAACGAGTGTGGTTCATCGTCAGGACAAGTTGAAGAATCAGATCATGGCTACATGTTAAATAGGGATAGCAAATCTTCCAACGGCCAGGTTTGATTGGAAAACGGCTATATTAGACTAGACTAGACAAACAGCTATAATGGACCCCGAAATCGACTAGTTTTGACTAGTTAAATTATTTAATAATAATAATATAATTAGATAAATAGTTATCTTAGGGTGGATATCATTATATTTTATAATGTTCTGGATTTTAATAAAGTTTAGAATGCTACAAACGAATGTTATTTTAATATTTTCTGGTTGGAATTGTGTGTTATTTTAAGTAACATGTTAATCAAATTTGAGTTAAAAATAAATCTAGGGATGTAAAGAATCATAATGAGTAAAATGTTATTAATAAATAACATTTTACTCATTATGATTCTTTACATCCCTAGATTTATTTTTAACTCAAATTTGATTAACATGTACTTAAAATAACACACAATTCCAACCAGAAAATATTAAAATAAACATTCGTTTGTAGCATTCTAAACTTTATTAAAATCCAGAACATTATAAAATATAATGATATCCACCCTAAGATAACTATTTATCTAATTATATTATTATTATTAAATAATTTAACTAGTCAAAACTAGTCGTTTTCTGGGTCCATTATAGTCGTTTCTCCAATCTAGTCTAATATAGCCATTTTCTAGTCAAACCTAGACGTTGGAAGATCTGCTATCCCTATTTAACATGAGCCATGATCTCATTCTTCAACTTGTCCCGACGATGAACCACACTCATTGGTTCGAAACGCGTCGACAAATATATTATCATGTGATTTACACTTACGCTAAAAAATTCTTTCTCATAAACTTGATATGGATCACAAAAGCCTCAATTCAACGTTTGATGATGTTGTCGGTGCACTCCTTAGCGAGGAAATGCGACGGAAAAGCTCCGGTGAAACATCAGGTAATGCTTTGACTGCAAAGACTAGGGGAAGAAAAATGGAAAGAGGAAAGAGCCCTACATATTGCAGCAAGTCAAGAAAAGGCAGATCCAAGTCCATATCGGGGATAGTGTGCTGGAAATGCGGGAAGAAAGGATTCTTGAAGAAAGACTGCAAGTCTCGGAAGGGAAAAGAAGGAGACGCACAACAAGAAAATAATCATGAAATGAATGTAACAGGTGATGTGTTGCAAGATGCTTTGATTCTTTCATTAGAAAATATTATTGATGCCTGGGTGGTAGATTCAGG
>APFE031338714.1:0-34713 GCA_000404065.3 Pinus taeda | reverse complement strand
GGAGATTTTGGACAGGTTCAATTGGGTGATGATAAACCCTGTAAAATCATTGGAATGGGTACAATTTTCATAAAACAACAGAATGGAAATCAATGGATATTGAAGGAGGTAAGGCATGTTCCAAATCTGAATAAAAATCTGATTTCAACAGGGTAGTTGGGAGGTGAAGGTTGCATAACTACTTTCATAGATAAAACCTGGAAGGTCACTAAAGGAGCCGTGATAATAGCAAAAGGAGAAAAGGTTGGTACATTGTATTTATGCAATGGTATTTCTAATTCTGTTAATGCTTTAACCTCTACAGGAGTAGATACGACATTGTGGCATCATAGGCTTGGACACATGAGTGAGAAGGGGATGCAGATCCTTCACTCAAGGAATTTGTTACCAGGTTTGAAGCATGTTGATTTAAAATTCTATGAGAATTGTATTTATGGAAAATAGAATAGAGTCAAATTTCTCAAAGTTGTGAAAGAAAAGAAGAGCGAAAAATTAGAGCTTGTGCATACAGATGTATGGGGATCTGCTCGGGTATCATCTCTCGATGGATCTCACTATTATGTTATTTTTATTGATGATGCAATCAGAAAAAACTGGATTTATTGTATTCAAAATAAGTTTGATGTATTTGATACTCTCAAGAAATGGAAAGTTTTGGTTGAAAATGAGATAGGAAAAAGGTTGAAGTGTCTCAGATCAGACAATGGAGGTGAATATTGCAGCAAAGAGTTTGATAGGTACTGTTTAGAGAATGGAATTCGCAGAGAGAAGACAGTTCCAGGAACACCACAAGAAAATGGCGTGTTAGAAAGGATGAACAGGAAAATCATGGAGCGTGCAAGGTGCATGAGATTGCATGCAGGATTGCCTTTACAATTTTGGGCAGATGTTGTAGATACTGTTGTTTATCTAATAAACGAAGGGCCTTCAAGTTCCTTGGATGGTGGTATTCCAGAGGAGGCATGGACAAGAAAAATCGTAAACTACTATTTTTTAAAGACTTTTGGTTGTGAAGCCTTTGTCCACATTAACAAAGAAAATAGAACAAAGCTTGACACAAAATCAAAGAAATGTACCTTTATTGGTTATGTTGTTAATGATTTTGGTTATCACTTTTATGATTATGAAAAACATAAAATCATTAGGAGTAGAGATGTCATATTCAATGAAAAGGTTTTGTATAAGGATCAGCTGCAGGAAAAGAAACAGGAAAAAGAAAACAGAGAATACACAGTGCTTGACGAGATCACAGAAAAAGTGATGGTGCCTAAAAATCATAATGATCAATAGCCAAAACAACAACCACAACAGCAACAAGCACTTCAAACACCTGAAGGTGGTGTTAGAAGATCTACCAGGATGAGTAGACCCCCTGAACGATACTCTCCTTCATTATATTATGTATTGTTGACTGATTCTAGTGAACCGGAATGTTATGATGAAGCAGTGCAGGTAGAAACCAGGAAGAAGTGGGAGCAAGCCATGAAAGAAGAGATGGACTCCTTAGCACATAACCAGACTTGGGAATTAGTCAAGTTGCCTGCAAGTAAAACATCATTACAAAATAAATGGGTTTACAGGCTGAAGGAAGAAGATGGAGTAAAATAGAGGTACAAAGCTAGACTTGTGGTGAAAGGGTTTGCACAGAAAATGGTATAGACTTTGATGAGATATTTTCTCCTATTGAGAAAATGACTTCAATCAAAACTATTCTAAGTCTAGTAGCAGCTGAAGATTTGCATCTTGAGCAATTAGATGTAAAGACAACCTTTCTCCATGGGGATTTGGAGGAAGAGATATATATGCATCAGCCACAAGGATATGAGGTAAAAGGGAAGGAGAAACTAGTGTGCAGGTTGAAGAAGAGCTTGTATGGTTTAAAACAGGCTCCAAGGTAGTGGTATCTAAAATTTGACAGGTTTATGTCTGAACAAGATTATACTAGGTGTCACTCTAATCATTGTGTTTATCTCAAAAGGCAAAATGATGGCAGCTATATTATATTGTTATTGTATGTAGATGACATGCTTGTTGTAGGTTCTAACATGCAGGAAATAAATGTGCTCAAAAGGAAACTAGCAAACTCATTTGCAATGAAGGATTTGTGTGCTGCAAAACAAATCCTTGGTATGAGAATAACTAGAGACAAGAAGAATCACAAACTAACATTGTCTCAAAGTGAGTACATAGAAAAAGTGTTGAAAAAGTTTAATATGCAGAATGAAAAACCAGTTAGTATACCTTTGGCTAACCATTTCAAATTAAGTAAGGAGGCGTATCCTAAGACTCAGGAAGAAGTGGCTCATATGTCTAAAGTTCCATATGCATCAGCATTTGGAAGCTTAATGTATGCAATGGTTTGCACAAGGCCTGATATTGCACATGCAGTGGGAGTGGAAGCAGTTACATGAACAATCCAAGAAAAGAACATTGGATGGTGGTGAAGTGGATTCTCAGGTATTTAAGAAGTACCACAAATCAAGCATTATGCTTTGGTGTTTCAAACATTGCTCTATAGGGATATGTTGATGCAGATATGGAAGGTGACAGAGATAACAGGAGGAGCACTACAATATATGTATTTACTGTAGGTGGAACAACTGTCAGTTGGGTTTCAAAAATCCAAAGTGTTGTTGCACTTTCAACAACAGAAGCAGAGTATGTTGCTGCTACAAAGGCTAGTAAAGAAATGATTTGGTTACAAAGGTTTCTGGATGAATTGGGTAAGAAGCAGGAGTTGGGCAGGTTATACAGTGATAGCTAGAGTACCATACATATTGCAAAGAAATCTGCATTTCATTCCAAGACTAAACATATATAACTCAAGTACCGTTTCATATGGTCAACATTGGAAGATGGACAGTTGAAGCTGGAAAAGATACAGACTAGCCAGAATCCTACAGATATGTTAACAAAAGTTGTAACCAGGGAGAAACTGAGAATTTGCTCAGTTTCAATTGGTCTTCAAGTATGATGAAGAAGATGAGAAACAACCAGGTCCAAAGTGGAGTCATTGTCTAGCAAATGAAGCAGCAGTGGAGTTGTTATAATCAGTCTCCAAGTGGGATATTGTTGGGTGTGGAGCCTGATTATCCTCTACATTCAAAGGTATCGCTGCATTGGACCCCAGTTCGAAATGGGGCGATAACGCCACCTGTAAAATATTCATTGCAGGGGGGGTTCCGGGGGGGGGTGGTTGCAACCTTTTGGGAGCCCCTCGCTGGCGAGGGGTTTCGGGAGCAGCACCCCCAAAGCTAAGAATAGATGTAAAATTGCCTTGTAAAATGTTGTAATTTCATAGTCAACCTGGGCCATTCATTAGGCGGAGATCTGACGGTAGGAATTATGTTTAATTTGGGGTTTTTTTCCCTAGAAGGCAACCCCTCACTATATATGAGGGAATTGTATTGCATCTATGTAGATCTGTATTCGGAGTGAGGAAGAGAGAGGAGATTGAGAGTGAAGAGGGAGTTACAACGAATCTGTTGTAGGTTGTATCTCTTTTGTTTGTTGGATAATATAAAAAATAAGGACTGGTTGTTTCTCCGTGGACGTAGCCCAAACTAGGTGAACCACGTGTCTCTCTTGTTTTATGCGTTTTCTATGTTTATATTTCTGCAATATTTTATGTGTTCCATTGCTTTGTAATATATAATTTTCTAACACGAACTTGTTGAGTGAGTGCTTCAAATAGGTCGAGTTGCTTATATATATATAGCCTTTCTGCTGGGCCGAATTTCCCTAATTCATACCGACTTCATGAGGAAAGGGTTGACTTGGTGTGGATTTGACAAATGGCATTTTTGACTCAAAAAAAATTCTTTTTACATGATACAAAAGCCTATGATGGTTCTAATAAAAATGAAAATGACTCTATTGACTCAAGATAAAACCTAGAAGCCTTCAATGGAGGCTTTTACCTAAGAATCATTGACCTAAGCATGAAGCCCATGCTTTAATAAGTAATTTTATTTAATAATATAATTTCTTTTGAAAATACAATTATGAAGACTAAAACTAGTTAAATTCTTCAGCACTCCCTCTTAACTAAGGAGGTATTCATAATTACATACATATATAGGTACATGGAAGATCTCATAATGAAATGAACTATGAAGATTTATAGCACACACAATGCTACAGATTAGATACATGACTAGTGTACTCCAATCGAGTGGAACTAAGGGGTACTCAAGCTTTAGTCTCTCTAGATACCATCAAGGTTTTTAAGATCTAACACCAACCCAAGTATCTAGGTGTGTATCCAAGGTCAGAGCTCCATGACCAACGACACCCTCTCCCTACTTTGGGATCTAGACATCAACCCATAGGTAAGCCAGATGTCCTCCCAAGCATCTTGTTGGCACAAGATACTTCATCTCTCCCTATCAACTAAATTTGTAACATCAACCAATCCAAGCATGCTTCTAAAGTATTCAAACTTCTTATTTGGAATATATTTCGTCAATACATCAAATACATGTTCATCTGTTAGAATATATTGTAGCTTCATAACCCCGTCTTGTACAAAACTCCTAATGCAATGGTACTTGTTATTTATATGCTTCGTTTTGGCATGGAATACAGGGTATTCAAACATCTTGATACTGCTTCGATTATCACAATTTATCATTGTATGATCTAGAGGATTTCCAAACAAATATGTCAAGAGTTTTCTTAACCAAACATCTTATTTTCCTACTTCACATGCAACAACATATTTAGCTTCAACACACTTAATGGAACATGATCTTTTTTTCTGCTCATCTATGAAATCATAACATATCCCAAACTGAAACAACCACCAACGGTGCTCCTCCCATCAGTCTCACTTGCACCCCAATCGGAATCTGTAAAAACTGTTCATTTAACTTCCTTTCCATCATACTTCAAGAAGTGATGAATTGTTCCACGTAGGTATCTCAAAATATTCTTAGTAGATATCCAATGGTCATAACAAGGCTCCAACTAAAATTGACTAAGAACATTTACAACAAAGCATATATCAGGTCTAATATTCACCAAGTACATCAAACAACCCACTAACTTATGATATCTTGTAGGATCGACGAGACTAGAGTGAGAGCTTCTCAAATTCTTGAGATTAGTGATCATGGGAATGGTCATAGGCTTGGAATCCATCATACTAAACTTTTGTAACATCTTGATTATGTACTTACCTTGACCAAGATATATCTCTATGGGATTATACCAAACTTCTAAGCCCAAGTAATCATGCATGAGTCCAAAATATTTCATTTCAAATTATGTTGCCAACGTTTTCTTGCATTCTAGAATTATGCACTTCACACATGTAATAAATAAATCATCTACATATAGTAGCATAATGACTGGTTCATTCCTCACTATCTTGATGTAGAGTTTGCATTGGTATAACTTTTGACGAACCCAATCCTTAAGAGATATGCATCCATCCTTGCATACCAAGCCCTAGCTTCAAGCCATATATAGCTTTCTTGAGTCTGCAAACATGAGTATCCTTTCTATTTGTCTCAAAGCATTTTGGTTGTTCAATATATACATCTTCATCAATAGTTCCATTAGAAATGTTGTTTGGATATCTATTTGATGGTTATTCCAATCCGTAGTTGCAGCTAACGAAATTAAAGATCTAATAGTAGTATACCTGGAAATATGAGGAATGGTTTCATCATAATCTATTATTCATTTTGAGAGAAACCCCTTGCAAAAAATCTGGATTTATATTTTTCTATGCTTCCATCTATGACATGTTTGATTTTGTAAATCCATTTGGAAGTGACAACATATTTGTCATGAGGTATGGGAACAATTTCCCAAACCCCATTCTTCATGATGGATTGGTATTCTTCCTGCATCATTTTCTTCCTTTCTTCTTGATGAGCATATTCCTCAAAGGTAGTTGGTTTTGCTTCAATTAAGTTTGTCACGTATGCTATATATCCAAAGTATCTCTTCGGTATTTTTCTTTATTTGAAAGTTCCTTTAGTTTCTCCATGTCCTTCAACATCTTCAAGTGTAGATTTTAATCAATTTGGTCTCTTCTTTGTTTTGGGAATGATTATAGGTTGAATAGGCTCACTTGGTCCTTCTTCTTCTTCTTGGTTTGTAAGTGCCTTTTCATTTTTCTCTTCTTCTTCAAATAACGACACATCTTCTTCATCATATTCAATTGGTATATCCTTAGACCTTTTTTAGGTATGGTTTTCATCAAATATAACATCCTTGCTAACGTTTATTTGTCTTCCTTATTTGATGTAGATTATATGTTCTTTTGATGAAAGATTATAACCAATGAAGATACCTTTTATACTTGTAGATTTTAACTTCTTTTTCTTGTCTTTTGGAACATGAATATATGCGGGACACCCAAAGATTTGGAGATGGTCTACACATGTCTTATTCCTTGTGAATGCTTCTTCAGGTGTCATATTATCAAGGATTCTATGAGGAATTCTATTTTGTATATATACAACTGTCATGTTTGCTTCTCCCTATAGAAATTTTGGTAGAGCTTTATAAAATATTACAGTCCTTATGCATACTTCAATGGTTCTATACTTCCTTTCTACTACTCCATTTTGTTCGTGGTTGTAGGGAACAATGTGCTCCCTCTTAATACCTACTTCTTTACAATATGAAATAGGTTATTTTGAAGTGTATTCCCCTTCATTTTCGGATCTCAAAGTCTTTATCTTTATTTTAGTTAAGGTCTCAACTTCGGATCTCAAAGTCTTTATTTTTATTACCACTGCAATCAATCTAGCTCCAGTGAGTACATCCAAATATTTGTAAAAGGGCTTGTCAAAGAGGATAACAGGGTTTTTAGGGTTGTGTATTAATCCTTTCTGAAGAAGATGGTTAATAGCAACATAAACAAAAACACTGCAGGCAAAACCCATGGAGATTGCATAAATCCAGTCTGCTATGTGGCCCTGTGTAGTGGCATCGATAAGTGTCCCAATTGCAACATAGGTACAAGGATTGCCTTTGCCAATTTCCTTAGCCATAATAAACTAAATGAACACCCACTAGGATGTTTTGCCCAACATTCAGCTTGGAATACGTGTCCCATAAACCGTGGCCTTATATCTTTTTACATGGATTTTTAACCAGGGTTGTTATAGACTCCTTGATACATAACCACGCTTTGGACTTTGTCAGGTTTCTTGAAGGTAAAACAACATTGTAAAATAAATGGGTTTATAGGTTGAAGGAAGAATATGGAGGTAAAAAAAGGTACAAGAATACACTTGTTGTGAAGGGGTTTATGCAGAAGAAAGGTATAGAATTTAATGAAATATTTTCTCGTGTTGTTAAAATGACTTCAATGAGAACTATTTTAAGTATTGTTGCAAGAGAAGATTTTCATCTAGAGCAGTTAGATGTAAAGACAATTTTTCATCTAGGGGATTTGGAGGAAGAGATGTATATGCAGTAGCCACAAGGGTATGAGGTCAAAGGGAAGGAGAAATTAGTGTGCAGGTTGAAGAAGAGCTTGTATGGCCTAAAACAAGCTTCATGGCAATGGTATCTAAAATTTGATAGGGTTATGACTGAACCAGGTTATACTAGATGCCACTCTGACTTATACTAGATAAATGTAAGCATCACATCTGCATTGAGGAGGCCCAAGTCATTGCTAGGGTTAGCCATTTCCATCATCGTAAATTGAGGGAGGCCCCAGAAATTGAAAAATGTCATATACCCCGAGACAATTTTTTTTTTATATATATATCATTTACCCAGACCCACATAATATCAATTCTCTTCACGGTGGTTTGCAAACTTTATAAGGTTGACAATCATGCATCTAAGTACGCCTCACATGATTACAACTTCGAGGTCCATAAGCTTTTGGTCTCATCGTTCAATTTCATTTGGCTATTGGATAAGGCTGTATCGCCTCCCACACAGGGTTATCTGTCTGACCTGTCGTACGGAAGATTGTCATGAATCTTATCCGTCAATTTGTATACTCTCTACAGGGGTCCTCAGATTAGCGATGCATAGTCAGTAAAGCGTGATTTATGTGATTTGTGTGTATTAACTGTCTGTCCCGCTTGGTATGTGGCGTGGGTAAGCTACAACTACCTCCTCAGGATCATTCCTGCATCTACGACTACACAACTCAGACGTCGATCCAACGGTTGTAGCAAGGATCTACCGATTTACCCTACCCTCGGCGCTAACAGATAGTCTCATTTTTGCATCGAAAGCTCTGGAGAGTCGCTCTGACCCTTGTTTTTGACTGCAGGCTTGTGCAGACTCGGTTTCAGAGTTTGTTTGTTGAGATGAAAGTCACGGGGGTTTTGAAGCTACCCTTGGCTACCGAGTTGCATCACTAGGTACAGCAAGAGGGTTCATCCTATGCAACTTATTTTCCCCTTCTATATCATTTGTTTAGGGTGATAACCAGTTTCATGCTTAGTTATTCACAGTTTTTAACCATATGGTTCTTGTTCGCAGGTACTTCTGGCCAATCTTGGTTGCGGTTAGCGCTGGATGGTGGAACACTCTCGGGCGCCGAAATGCCTTCTCGGAACTCATTGGTATGCAAAGAAATGTTTTGCTTGTTAAAGCTGTTTTTTGTGATAAAAGGCTGACTAAGTCGATGGTCCCTTCCGTTGATGTTCAGATTCCGTGGCTCGCATAGCTCACTGTTGGTGACCCGGTTTGGGTGTCGGCATCTATACCTGCTAAGACTGTTTACTACATGTATATATAATATATATATATATATATATATATATATATATATATATATATATATATATATATATATATATATATATATATATATATATATATATATATATATATATATATATATATATATAACAGAACCTTAGGGGAGAAAAGGCTTTTTAAATTCCTCGTTCTATTTTATTGAGCCATTCGACCATGTATGTAAATTCTCTACTAGTTCCAGCAGGCCCTCTTTAAGAATTTCTGGGGCGACCTGCTTCATATCTTGTTTTTTGTACAATGACTTAACAAGAATTACTGTCTACCTAATTTGATCTCATATTTAGGATATACATGGCAGTCTCGCTTGAATAGAACTTGACGATATCACCATGCTTCATTTTCAATGGTTTATACTCTGTTTTCCATTACTTAACTGTTGATGTTGTTACAGCTTTCTTTTGTTAAAAACAATGGAAATAAGTTAACTCTGCTTCCAGAAATGTTATAGTTTGCTGTCAACAGGAAGTTTTGCCTAATGTTTAGCACTGTAGTTTGTCAGGTTCTTCATGTAATTCCTAATTTACCATATGAATGCTACTTTACAGTATGAATGTCAATTTACAGTATGAATGTCATTTAGCTGTTTTAGGAAGAAGTTGTCTTCAGGTCGAGACCCGAGTTTCATCTCAGTACTTGCAAGTGAAATTCCATCACCTAACGGTCATCATTTCCTTCTTCCGGGTTGTCTCTGTTTGACTATTGTCACACTTGTAACCACTATCCTGAGACCCTAGTCACCCTTATTTTAACTAGACTTTTCATGTAAGGCGCCAGAGGGTGGGTCTCACCAGACTAACCCTCGCCGATTCCTAATAATGAATGCTTTTTCCCTGAGCGGTAGAATCTACTCTAGGCCTGAGTTATCCGTTAAAGCAAGATCAATGGATACTGTTATTCCCACCATCGTCTCACGGCATTGAGTTTTAGTGTAATTTTCTTACTTCTCCGTTCTCTAATTTTGTACTAAATCATGGTTATTTCCAAGCGTGTATTTCATAAGTGCCAGAGAGGTCATTGTTATATCCGTCGGGTGAAACCCTCGTGTATAGCCGTCCATACTTGCGGCAGTCTAATTCTAACAGACCGCTATAATGTTCTACAATACCAAGGTGGTAATCACCCACCAAGAGGGTTTCAGGTATCTTTCGCTACTATTATTTTCTTATATTTTTCTTTAGAAAAGAATATATTGGTCATATGATGGTTATATTTCATTTAACTTCTTTCCCTCCAAAATGACACAAACACTGGATACTTGCAAACTCTTATGAATTTTACAATGAAGATAATCTAATACAGTATTCATAACATAGTTAACTGATCACAGTACTTTATAGTAAAGTAATTTTTATATATCACTTTTTCCTACCCAAATTACTTGCATAATGGTTAAGAGTATTTTTCACTTACCTGTACCGATGTAACTTACAATTGCTCCAGAAGCTGGACCCCCCTCTGTTCCTCCGCTTCTGATTTGCCACCCAACCTTGAGATTCGTCTTTCGAGACCAGAATCTCCCCCCTAACTCTTGCCAGACCACAGCCCTCAGCAAGTTGCTGGCACTTTCGTGCTTGGCTATCTGGTCATCACCAGAATTAGCCTCTTTTTCTGCTTTCTCTCTCTCCTACCTGTCCCAACAGCGCAGACTAACTTTTTCCTCCCTTTTCCCTGGACACCTTTCCAGTTATGAGAGGTAGTTAGGGTTGCAGTTCACTGCAATCATTTTTTTTCCAACTTCCCTCTCAAAAGTTGCCAACTTTCACCAAGAAAACATTTCTTGTTTACTAAAGAAATAATAAAAATATTATTAAATTCCAAAACAGTAAATAATGTCATATTCAGTTTTTAACCACAGTAACGTTAAATATTTACATTCTCCTGGGGCATTAGATCTCCCCCTCCTAAAATTGGACATCGTCCTGATGTCTGTTGGCCAAGAAAAACTCCGGATAAGTCTTCTTCATGAGCTCTTCATCTTCCTAGGTGGCCTCATCAGGCCCAAAGTGCTGCCATTGCACTTTAACTTAGGTAATAGCTTGCTTCCACAGCTGTACTTCTCTCCGGTCAAGGATGCTCAGTGGCTCGACCAGGACTTCTCCTTCTGGTTCGACCTGCACATGCAATATTCTAAATCAGTTTCTTTTAAAGAAAACTTTTAGACTGGTCTACTGGAAATAATCCTTACATGTATATCTTGCCATCGAATCACATGTTTAGGATCATAAATGTATTTTTTTAACACAGATACATGGAAGACATTGTGGACTCGGACGTGACTTGGTAGGGCGAGTTGGTAAGCCACCGGCCCAATTCTTGCCAAGACTTGGAATGGTCCACAATATCGGGGTGCCAACTTGGCACACCTGCTCCATTGCAGTGTACTCTTTCTGGCTTGGATCCTTACATAAACATGGTCACCGACTTGGTATTCTTTGAGCCTTCTCTTCTGGTCAGCAAAGCTCTTTTGCCTATCCTGAGCAACTTTTAAATTAGAGCGTACCCTTTTCACCATATCCTCCATTTCCTTAAGCATTTCTGTCCCTAACCTTAATTTGTCTTCAGGTCCACCCCAACTTGAGGGTGTGCAACATTTCCGCCCATATAGGACCTCAAAGGGACTCATTTGTAATGAGGTATGATACCCGTTGTTGTATGCAAATTCAACCAAGTGCAAATACTCCTCCCACTGTGTTGGTTGCTGCATTACATATGCTCTTAACATGTCTTCTACCACCTGGTTCACTCGCTCTATTTGTCCGTCGGTCTGGGGGTGGTACGCTGTACTAAAGTTCAGCTGTGTCCCTAATTCTGCAAATAATTTCTTCCAAAATTCCAACGTGAATTTCACATCACGATATGAAATTATTGTCTTTGGGAGTCCATAATTTAAACACATTCTACATGAAGATATGGGCATTTTGTACAACCCTGTAGGTGGATTGCATAGGTATAAAATGTGTTGCTTTACTCAACTTGTCTACCACCACCATAAGAGAATCGTTATTCTTCTTTGTCCTAGGCAGCCCTATTATAAAATCCATAGAAATGGTTTCCCACTTCCATTCCGTAATGGGTAAGGGTTGTAATAGTCCCGCTGGATGTTGATGCTCTGCCTTAATTTGTTGGCATTCCAAACACCGTGCTAAATACTCGCCTACATTCTTCTTCATACCCGGCCAATAGTACTCTTTTCGAAGCGCAGTGATCATTTTCTGATACCCTGGGTGTCCAGCATAGTGACTGATGTGAAATTCATCCAAAATCAGATTTTTAAGATGTTTTGACTAGGTACATATAGCCTCTTTTTGTAATACAACATTCCAGCATCATCTACCTCATAGCCTTGCCGGTTCCCCTTGCTGGTAGACTGTTGTACTTGCTGTTTTATTTGTTGGTATACAATATCTTGTTCTGCTGCCTTTTTTATCATTTCCTTGAAGGGGCTTTTCCATTCGCTAAAGGAAATTTCATACAAACAATGTAATTTATGACTTAAAGCGTCTGCCACCCGGTATTCTTTCCCCTTAAATTGTTTGATATCGAAATCAAAACCACTTAGGAAATCTACCCACCGTGCTTGCCTCACATTTAAAGTGGGTTGGCTAAAATAATTGGTCAGACTGTGGTGGTCTGCCAATAATAAAAATTTCCTCCCCATGAGATAATGTCACCACATCTTCAAGGCGTGTATTATGGCAGCCAGCTCTAAGTCATAGGCATAATATTTCTGCTCATGCTCTTTTAGTTTCCATGATTCATAAGCAATTACTTTCCCTTCTTGCATTAACACACCTCCCATGCCCTCCTTACTTGTGTCAGTGCACACCACATAGTCCTTATTAGGATCGGCTATGCTCCAAATGGGTGCGGTGGTGAGCAGATGCTTAAGCTTTTTAAAACTTCTTTGACATTTCGGGGTCCATTTGAATGCTCTTCCTTTTTTCTGTAGGGAGGTGATAGGATACGCTACTCTTGAGAAGCCTTCTACAAAGTGTCTGTAATAACTGGCTAGCCCCATAAAGGACATGATGTCTGCTACATCTTTCGATACAGGCCATTCCATTATGGTCCATATCTTTTCAGGGTCCATTGCGATCCCTTCCTTTGTGATTATATGGCCTAATACTATATTTCTTCCTTGAATAAGTTGCACTTGCTGAACTTAGCATATAACTGGTGTTCTCGGAGGGTTTGTAAAACCAATCTAAGGTGCTCCTTGTGCTCTTCCATGGTACAGGAGTATATTAGTATATCATCGATAAATATCAGCACAAATCTATCCAAATATCGATGAAATACGTTGTTCATTAAGAACATGAAAGTTGCAGGGGCGTTAGTTAACCCAAAGGGTAGCACCACAAACTCATAATGCCCATACCTTGTTCTAAAAGCTATTTTAGCTATGTATTCCTCCTTAATCCTGATCTGGTGGTAACCTGATCGCAAATTGATCTTGGAGAATACTGTTGCACCCTTCACTTGATCGAAAAGTTCATCAATCCGAGGTAGGGGATACTTGTTTTTGATTGTCAGTTTGTTCAGCTGATGGTAATCTATACACATGCGAAGGGTCCCGTCTTTTTTCTTAACGAATAGCACTGGAGCTCCCCACGGAGATACATTGGGGAGAATATAGTTTTTGTCTAACAGTTCTTGTAGCTGCATTTTTAGCTCTGTCAACTCAGGTACACTCATTCTATAGGGTGCTCAAGATACAAGTGCTGCCCCCGGTATCAATTCGATGGTAAATTCTATATCCCTCTTAGGCGGCAGTCCGGGAATCTCTTCTAGAAACACATCCGCAAACTCTTGTATTATAGGGATGTTATCCAACGTGGCTATTTTATCCTTCGAATCAGCATATCCCACTTGGATGGCGTAAATCTGACACCCCTTCCTGATGCATTTTGCTAACTGGGATGCAGTTATTGCCCGAACCTGCATTGGCCGCCTAATTCCTTGCATCTCTTGCCTAGCTCCAAGTTCATCCCTATAATAAATAGTCTTTGTTTTGCAGTTAACCAATGACCAATGCTTTTCTAACCAGTCCATACCGATCAAAACATCATATGAACCAAGGGGGAGCACATTTAAATCTACCATTACTGGCTACCCTGCTATTGTTAAAGGGCAGTTATTGACTTTTTCTAGCACTCGCCTCTTGGCCCCTGTAAGCAGCTGTACTAGCCATGGATTTTTGAATTTAACAGGTTGCAGTTTACAATGTTCTACTACCTTTGGACTAATATAACTTAATGTGGCTCCTGGATCAATTAAAACAGCTACAGTAAGGTCTGAAATTTTACCTTCAAATTCCACCATGGTTAGCTGGTACTCTGCCTAATGATCGTCCATGGCTGCATTAATCCTTGGTATGCTACATCCTACATCACCGACTGTCGATGCTTAATGGATTTGGGATAACTGTTCGGTTCCCTTTCGCTGTGGACAGTTTTTGACGTAGTGAGGCCCTCCACAACCCCAACATTGTACTGGGGGTCTTGCTATCCCTTCACTGTCCAATCTTGTAGGTTGCTCACTAATTATGGACTCACTGGTTGGCTTGGATTTGAATGAGCTTTTCTGTATAGTTCTGTTGTTCTGCCCCTTGCCAATTCCCTTGCTTCCACCACTACGATTTCCTTTACTATTTCTAGCTGATTTATTGCCTCTTTTCTCATTCCATCTTTTGCCTGGAGCTTCTCCTTTCTATTTACTCTGTTGGTAACAAATCTTGGCTTTACGGATAGCTTCGTCCATTGTCTTTGGATTGTCAAACTCAATCCTTTCCCACATATACAATGGTAAATTGCTAACATATCTTTGCACCTTAGCTTTTTCTTCTCTAATATAAGGCACATAACGAAGCAAGGAAGTAAAACGGGTGATAAATTCGTCCATGGTCTGCTGCCCCAACCGAAAGTCATGGAATTCCCTTGCCTTTTCATCGTAAAAATGCTCGGTCAGGTATCTTTCTTTGAAGTACCTTTGAAATTTCTCCCAAGTTATGGTCTGTTCGCTTACTCCCTTTACGATCTTAACTTCTTGCCACCACAGGGTAGCTTTTCCCTGCAGTTGGAAAATGGCCAGCCATGCCTTAAGGTTGTGATCATACTCGTATAACTAGAAATATTTGTTCATATTAATCAACCACGCCTCAGCTGCTTCCTCCTGTTCCCCGTCGAAGTGCAGTGGTTTAATCTTACGAAACTCTCCTTGCAACTCTACCTGTTGCCTTTTTGAGGTCTACTGTTCAGATGCATTATCAGATCGTTCCTCCCTCTCTTCCGACCATTTAGGTTCTGTATGATGGTTTTGTTCTTCTGACATTCGCTGCTGTTTCACACTGGGATTAGTTGGCAGCTAGTTCTGTCTTTCAGACAGGCTTTTTAGAATTCTTTCTTAATCCATCGTTAATCGTGCATTATCTTCACGTAACCGGGCAATTTCATTTTTCAATTCCTGCACCGTCTCCAAAATAGCCTGGCTTGTATTGCGAGCTTCCTCTCCAAACTGTACCCATAGCTCGGGATTACTCTCAGGGCCAGGTATAGGTTCCTGACCCATCGCATATCTGCGTGACGCACTGTCCCCTCTTCTCATACTGTCAGTCTTCCGGTTTCCTGCCTTTAACATGGGAAAAGTAAATCAACACTTCAACTATTTCTTTTCTTTGAACTGCTCAAATAGGGACAAAATAAATGGTATGTGCTACTCTCTATTTCAACTTTCAATTTTCAATTCTAAATCTCTATTTTAATTTCAATTTCACTATCAATTTCAATTCCCAGAGGCCACATTTTTGTAACTGGGCTCTGATACCACTTGTCATATACCCCGAAACAATTTTTTCTTTTATATATATCATTTACCTAGACCCACATAATATCGATTCTCTTCACGATGGTTTGCAAACTTTATAAGGTTGACAATCATGTATCTAAGTACGCCTCACATGATTACAACTTCGAGGTCCATAAGCTTTTGGTCTCATCTTTCAATTTCATTTGGTTATTGGATAAGGCCGTATCACCTCCCACACAGGGTTATCTGTCTGACCTATCCTACGGAAGATTGTCATGAATCTCATCCGTCAATTTGTATACTCTCTATAGGTGTCCTCAGATTTGCAACGCATAGTCAGTAAAGCATGATTTATGTGATTTGTGTGTATTAACTGTCTGTCCCGCCTGGTACATGGCATGGGCAGGCTACAACTAACTCCTTGGGATCATTCCTACATCTACGGCTACACGACTCGGACGTTGATCAAACGGCTGTAGTAAGGATCTACCAACTTACCCTACCCTCGGCGCCAACAGATAGTCTCATTTTTGCATGGAAAGCTCTGGAGAGTCACTCCAACCCCTGGTTTCGACTACAGGCTTGTGCAGACTTGATTTCAGAGTTTGTTTGCTGAGATGAAAGTGCATGGGGGTTTTGAAGCTACCCTTGGCTACCGAGTTGCATCACCAGGTACAAGAAGAGGGTTCATCCTATGCAGCTTATTTTCCCCTTCTATATCATTTGTTTAGGGTGATAACCAGTTTCATGCTCAGTTATTCACAGTTTTTAACCATATGGTTCTTGTTCGCAGGTACTTCTGGCCAATCCTGGTTGTGGTTGGCGCTGGATGGTGGAACACTCTCGGGCGGAAATGCATTCTCAGAACTCACCGGTATGCAAAGAAATGCTTTTCTTGTTAAAGCTGCTTTCTGTGATAAAAGGCTGGCTAAGTCGGTGGTCCCTTCCGTTGATGTTCAGATTTTGTGGCTCGCATAGCTCACTGTTGGTGACCCGGTTTGGGTCTCGGCATCTATACCTGCTAAGACTGTTTACTACATGTATATTTTTATTATATATATAACAGAACCTTAGGGGAGAAGAAGCTTTTTAAATTCCTCTTCTGTTTTATTGAGCCATTCGGCCATGTATGTAAATTCTCTACTAGTTCCAGCAGGCCCTCTTTAAGAATTTCTGGGGCGACCTACTTCATATCTTATTTTCTGTACAACAACTTAACAAGAATTACTCTCTAACTAATTTGATCTCATATTTAGGCTATACATGGCAGTCTCGCTTGAATAGAACTTGACAATATCACCATGCTTTCCTTTCAATGGTTTATACTCTGTTTTCCATTACTTAACTGTTGATGTTGTTATAGCTTTCTTTTGTTGAAAACAATGGAAATAAGTTAACTCTGCTTCCATAAATGTTATAGTTTGCTATCAACAGAAAGTTCCGCCTGGTGTTTAGCACTATATTTTGTCAGGTTCTTCATGTAATTCCTAATTTACCGTATGAATGCTACTTTACAGTATGAATGTCAATTTACAGTGTGAATGCCGTTTAGCTGTTTTGGGAAGAAGTTGTCTTCAAGACGAGACCCGAGTTTCATCTCAGCACTTGCGAGTGAAATATCGTCACCTAACGGTCATCATTTCCTTCTTCTGGGTTGTCTCCGTTTAACTATTGTCACACTCATGACCACTATCCTGAGATCCTAGTCACCCTTATTTTAACTAGACTTTTCATGTAAGGTGCGAGAGGGTGGGCCTCACCAGACTAACCCTCACCAGTTCCTAATAATGAAGGTTTTCTTCCTTGAGTGGTAGAATCTACTCCAGGCCTGAGTTATCCGTTAAAGCAAGATCAACGGATACTGTTATTCCCACCATCTTCTCACGGTATTGACTTTTGGTGTAATTTTCTTACTTCTCCGTTCTCTAATTTTGTACTAACTCTTGGTTATTTCCAAGCGTGTATTTCATAAGTGCCAGAGAGGTCATTGTTATATCTGTCGGGTGAAACCCTCGCGTATAGCTGTCCATACTTGCGGCAGTCTTATTCTAACATACCGCTATAATGTTCTACAATACCAAGGTGGTAATCACCCACCAAGAGGGTTTCAGGTATCTTTCGCTGCTATTCTTTTCTTATATTTTTCTTCAGAAAAGAATATATTGGTCATATGATGGTTATATTTCATTTAATTTCTTTCCCTCCCAAATGACACAAACACTGGATACTTGCAAACTCTTATGAATTTTATGGCGAAGATAATCTAATACAGTATTCATAACATAGTTAAATGATCACAGTACTTTATATTGAAGTAATTTTTATATATCACTTTTTCCTACCCAAATTACTTGCAGAATGGTTAAGAGTATTCTTCACTTACCTGTACCAATGTAACTTACAATTGCTCCAGAAATTGGACCCCCATCTTTTCCTCCGCTTCTGATTTGCCACCCAACCTTGAGATTCGTCTTTCGAGACCAGAATCTCCCCCTAGCTCTTGACAGACCACAACCCTCAGCAAGTTGCTGGCACTTTCGTGCTTGGCTATCTGGTCATCACCAGACTTAACCTCTTTTTTTGCTTTCTCTCTCTCCCGCCTGTCCCAACAGCGCAGACTAACTTTTTCCTCCCTTTTCCCTGGAAACCTTTCTAGTTATGAGAGGTAGTTAGGGTTGCAGTTCACTGCAACCATTTTTCTTTTTCCAACTTCCCTCTCAGAAGTTGCCAACTTTCACCAAGAAAACATTTCTTGTTTATTAAAGAAATAATAAAAATATTATTAAATTCCAAAACAGTAAATAATGTCATATTCAGTTTTTAACCACAGTAACGTTAAATATTTACATTCTCCTGGGGCGTTACAAAAAAAGACCCAATAATTTGAATAGAGATGATGGTTGAAATATTAGTAGAAGTTGGGTCCCTGTTCTGTCCTCCTAGTTTTTTAGGCTTCTTTTTGGAATTTATTTTGTTTGTTTGTTTATCTGTGTAGGTATTGGCATCCTTTTTATATTATTTGTTGTTGATTTATTCTTCATTAGAGTTTATTTTCTTGATCCTTCGTGTTTTTTTTCAATGTATTTTATCATCCTATTCGTTCTTAACTCCTTTTAGTATTTTTTATTTGTTTAATGTGCGTGAGCCTCATATTTTAATGTCGACCCTTTTTTATTTAGTGATTGCTAGATAATATTATATATTAATATATTTCTCCTCTCTTTCTCTCTTTCTTTTTTCTTTCTTTTGACTTGTGTATATTTTTGTTTTATTTTATTTATTTTTCCATTAATTATTTTTAATTTAATTTATTTTATTTCCATTAATTATTTATCAAATGATCTTGTCTCTATTAGGATCTTGACTCGTTTTTATAATTTTTGACTCAACTTCTTTAAAGTTTTTTCTTTTTAATCAATTAATTTAAATATTATTTATGAGAAACTAGTGGTTTAATATAGCAGTTACTTATTAATATTTGTTTTTAATAAAGTAATAAACTAATATCACAATTTAAATATTATTGCTCAAATATATTTGTTACTTGAAATTATGTCTCTACATTCCTCTCTATTTAAGCCTTTGCCATGGTCTACCTCTTCATTTGGTCTGATGATGAACCACACTTGTTGGTTTGAAACGCGTCGGCCAAAAATTTCTCTTATGTGATTTCTACTGAAAAACTTTGCTTAAAAAAAATTATTAAAAAATATTAAAAAATAATTTTACAAAAATTGACCCCTCGCTTCGCCCAACGCCAACCGCAACCCCACCCCCACCCCCTTGCTCCGCCAAAAGAGGAAGATGGATCCAAAGACAAAACCATATGCTACAAATGGACCAAGAGCCCATAGTTGAGAAGTAAATGTTTAGCCTTTCTACGCATCATTTTAGGGTTTGTTATGTTTTTTAATATTTTCTTTATTTATTTTTTTTAAGTAGACATGGGGAGTAAGGAGAGTTTTCAGTGAGTGCCAATATTATAATATTATGGATATTCACTCATTTCTAATTTATAACCAATATAGATCCATCTTAACAACAAATCTTCCAAAAGTTGAGAGGGATCAAATCTCATTATACTCAAACCTCTTTTTAGAATTCAAAACTTGAAAAAAGATTTACACGTCAAGAGATTTATTCCCTTTTAGTGCTTGATAAATCTGTGATTAAGATGGATCTATAATAGTTTTTTTCTCTCTATATATATAGACCGTGTGTAATTTTTCACTATTTGAATTGTATTTCGGAATAATTTATTAATATTAATATTGTAACGCACCTAACCCATATTTTGTTTTTACACAGTCACAACAATAATAAAAGAGAAATACAAGTAACTAAATATTAACTCTAGCCGTAACCATTCGGTCCACAAGTTGTTGAACCATCCAGCCTCACTACATACATATTTATTACAGCTGATGTGTCACCCTTGGCACTGTCTGGGGTTTAAACTCCGTTCCACTTCTCAGTGTGCGTTTCCTAATAGCGAACCTTAAATGATCTGTCAGCAAAATTACTTTGGTGTTATTACATAGTCCTTCCGCACAGTCCGGTTTACGTTGCAATCCTCTTGACATTAAATTTCACCATGTCGCATTAACCACCGCTCTGTCCGGCTTGATGTGGCACGACAGGTGAGTCCTCGAAGTCCGCGGCCTTGGGATTCTCCAACCCATCGACGGTGGAGAAGAAAGGATGTTGATCCAACAATCCAGATTCTACGAGGAGGGTATTCCACTGCCTCACCGAGGGAAAAGCCTCATTCTCTCCTTTGCCCTTGGCGTTTGGTTCTGTTCTGTGGTGTCTCCTCTACATTGTCAATGCTTCAAGTGGCCGAACGGTAACCTTTGTGGGCACGACGTGGCACAAACTTCCGACACTTGGGTAGTTCCGTCTTCCACCAGATTAATAATTTTTATTTTCCTCCGATTGATATCAATATTTTAATTTAGTTGTTTCTCATTCCCCGAGCTAACCTCAGTGAATCTGTTTGTAGGAATAAAAGAGATACTGCGCATTCTAGATGTTTTCCTCTAGGAAAACCTCTTGTGAGGTCGAGCTGGTCATTCTTGCTTCGGGTAAGCATTCTGTGAGAATGAAAAATTTGGATCGAATAAGGAAGGGTTCCATAGTTTATTGGGGTATTTATGCCCAGTCTTCTTTTGGAGCTACCGCTCTTGTCAACATTGACTGTTTAATATTACAGGTGTAGGCCTGGATGATACTGGAAGGAGTTACCGTTTTTATTATTATTTTCTTTTAAAAAGAAACTAAGGGCTCTCGGTGGTCCTGTTTTGAGACCGCAGGGAGTAATTCCCTCTATCTTCTAAACTTGTAATATATTTGGCTCTCGCCATACTGCCAAGGTTTGCTAAGTTCAGGGTTTTAATGTTTAGCGATATCTGAAAAATACTATGTTTTTCTAGTAACAGTGATTTGTTTGTAGCCATAATATTTCGCTGTTTAGCATTTGTGCTCTGTGGGAACTGTAATACGCATGAACGGTTTATTATTTGACTCCTATTCAACTATGGCACAGTATTCGTCACTGTTGAAGGATATATATATAATATATATATATATATATATATATATATATATATATATATATATGCTCACATAATTGTTGTTTCCCTTCTCGTGACTGTTATGACACTGATTGTGAAAATTGAATGAGTGTATGCATAGAGGGATTTCCAGGTCTTGACTGATTTTATTTCTCGTATCATTTCTGTTCCAGTTACTTCATGTAAATTGTGGGTTCCTGTAAGCTTGCCACGCGCCCACTGCCATTTTCCTCATGTGAAATTTAGCTACCATACTTCTGCGTGCTTCACAGTTACAGAAGCTTTGCGTTACAAAGAGATTGTATTTGTTATTGTAAGGGAATTAAAGACTCATTGAATGTTTTGTTAGCATTCCTGGTTTCATAATTAAAAGTCCTTACGTTTCTTTTTGAGGTTATTACTCTGAGCTCTACTGTGCGGCTCAAACACTAGTTATAATCTTGAGGGTTGCTGCTAAAGTGATCGAGTTTTTTTTTTTTAGGCGAATAAATCCATTATAGCAAGTGCAAGTCCCCATTAGCCCAAACAGTTAAAATTTTACCTAATAATTAACCCGGAATACCTCGGTTTCACTACACGGTATGAACTACTGCAGTTGTTTATACACCAGCAGGGTATCACCCTTGCCGGAAGTGAGCCGGGTAAGGCTACAGTTCTAAATTTCCAATAGTTCGAGGAGTTGGGCAGCACGCAACATCCTTAGTGTATCAGGGTTTATTTTGAGATCGTTAGCAGCATTTAGCATATGGTAAGTTCGGCCAACAGCCTGGCTCTTTACTCTTACAATTTAACTCTTTCGATTATGCACCTGATGGATTTAAATCCCATGTTTAATGTTTAATATTTATTTTTATTTTTTGTTGGGTCTCTCTAGTTCCTATTATAAGTATAGCAGTTTTAACTTTACATTTTCACTAAAGTCAAAAGCACCCTCCTACAGGATTAATGAACCCCTCCTTGAATACCGTTGCCCTTTCTATTTGATTTCCTACCACAGTTTCCCGAGGGATACCAAGATTCCCTAGCTCTTAAACCATTTGAGCACACCCAGTGTTATTCTCTTTACTCAATAGCTTACAGTTTCTCAGAAACAACGAATAAATTTCCATGGTTCCTACTATTACACATACATTAATTTATATTCTTATACAAAACTTCAGGTTTCCAAAATAGCTTACTTACCTGACTTTTGCAAGAAGAACAGTATACCCCTTTCCGGAAAGTGCTCCCACATCGTTATCTGTCTTCTGTCCACCCAACCATGAGACACGTTCTTCTCGACTGTATCTCCCCCCGAGCTATCTTGCAAGGTCACTAACCTCTGCAAGCGCGCTGCACACCAGGTGCATATGCTATCTGGTCTCTACCAGACTTAGCATCCTCTCCTTACCGTCTGACTTTTCAACACGGTTTTTCCCCCCTCCCCACCTCCTTTTCTTTGGGTGTTTTTCAGTTAGGGGGAGGCAGTTAGGGTTGTTACCCAGCAACTGCCTGTTGGCCAACTTCCCTTCTTAGAAATTGCCAAGTTCCCTTTTTAGAAAAGAAAAAGAAAACCTTAAAAAAAAATATTCCATAGTCAATAACTGAGAAATTATTCTTTAATTCAATCAACCATCAGTCTTTGGTTTGTAATTGTATATAGTAAAAAAAATAATTACAACAAAATATTTACAATTTTTCGGGATATCACATCTCCCCCTCCTGAGATTGGACATCGTCCCGATGTCCTTTTGTTATGAACAGTTCCGAATAAGCCTTTTTTATAAGCTCTTCATCCTCCCAAGTGGCCTCATCAGGCCCAAAGTGCTGCCACTGCACTATAATTTGGGTAATAGCTTGCTTCCGCAGCTGCACTTCTCTCCGGTCTAGGATGCTCAGTGGCTCAACCAAGACTTCTCCTTCCGGTTCTACCTGCAACCAACAATATTTCAATCAGTTTTCTTTTATCATAACTTTTAATCTGGTTAATCTAAATTAATTCTTACCTGAATGTCCTTCCATCGGATCACATGTTTAGGGTCATACACATATTTTTTTAATACCGAGACATGGAAGACATTATGGACCTGAATGTGACTTGGCAGGGCGAGCCGATAAGCCATTGGCCCAATTCTTGCCAAAATCTGGAACGGTCCATAATATCAGGGTGCCAACTTAGCACATCCGCTCCATTTCAATGTACTTCTCCTAACCTGGATCCTTACATAAACATGGTCACCAACTTGGTATTCTTTGAACCTCCTCTTTCGGTCAGCAAAACTTTTTTGTCTATCTTGTGCAACTTTTAAATTAGCGCGTACCCTTTTTACCATATCTTCCATTTCCTTGAGCATCTCTGGACCTAACCTTAATTTGTCCTCAAGTCCACCCTAGCTTGAGGGTGTCCGGCATTTCTACCCGTACAGAACCTCAAAGGGACTCATTTGTAATGAAGTATGATACCCATTACTGTATGCAAATTCAACCAAGTGTAAATACTCCTCCCATTGCGTTGGTTTCTGCATTACATAGGCTCTTAACATGTCTTCTACCACCTAGTTCACTCGCTCTGTTTGACCGTCGATCTAGGGGTGGTAAGCTGTACTGAAATTCAGCTGTGTCCCCAATTCTGCAAATAATGTCCTCCAAAAGGCTGACGTGAATTTCACGTCACGATCATAAATTATTGTCTTCGGGAGTCCATGCAGTTTGAACACATTCTGCATGAAGATGTGGGCAATTTGCACAACCCTGTATGTGGATTGCATAGGTATAAAATGTGTTGCTTTACTCAACTTGTCTACCACTGCCATAATAGAATCATTGTTCTTCTTTGTCCGAGGCAGCCCTATTATGAAATCCATAGAAATGGTTTCCCATTTCCATTCCGGAATGGGTAAGGGTTGTAATAACCCTGCTGGGTGTTGATGCCCTACTTTAATTCGCTGACATTCCAAACAACACACTAAATACTCAGCTACATTCTTTTTCATCCCTAGCCATTGGTATTCTTTTCGAAGCGCAGTGATCATATTTTGATACCCTGGGTGTCCAGCATAGTGGCTGATGTGAAATTAATCTAAAATTAGATTTTTAAGACTGTTTTGACTAGGTACGTACAACCTCTTTTTATAATGCAGCATTCCTTCATCATGTACTTCATATCCTTGCTGATTTCTCTCACTGGTAGACTACTGTACTTGCTGTTTTATTTGCTGGTATTCAGCATCTTGTTCTACTGCTTTTTTTTATCATTTCCTTGAAGGGATTTTTCCATTCACTGGAGGAGATTTCATACAAACATTGTACCTTCCGACTTAGAGCATTGGCCACCCGGTTTTCTCTCCCCTTCAAGTGTTTAATATCAAAGTCAAACCCACTTTGGAAATCTGCCCAACGTGCTTATCTCACATTTAGAGTGGGCTGGCTAAAATAACTGGTCAGACTGTGGTGATCTGTTAGTAATAAAAATTTCCTCCCCATGAGATAATGTCGCCACATCTTTAGTGCGTGTATGACAGCTACTAACTCTAAGTCATAAGCAGAATACTTTTGCTCGTGCTCCTTTAGCTTCCTTGATTCATAAGAAATCACTTTTCCTTCCTGCATTAGCACACCTCCCACGCCTCCTTGCTTGCATCAGTGCACACCACATAGTCCTTATTAGGATCAGCTATACTCAAAATGGGTGCTGTGGTGAGCAGATGCTTAAGCTGTTCAAAGTCTTTTTGACATTCCGGGGTCTATTTGAATGCTCTTCCCTTTTTCTGTAAGGAGGTGAATGGGTATGCGACTCTTGAAAAACCTTCCACGAATCGTCTGTAATAACCGGCGAATCCCATAAAGGATCTGATATCCGCTACATCTTTTGCCATTCCATTATGGTCCTTATCTTTTCAGGATCCACTGCAATCCCCTCTTTGGTGATTATATGGCCTAAATATTGTATTTCCTCCTTGAAGAAATCACACTTGCTGAACTTACCATACAGTTGGTGTTCTCGAAGGGTTTGTAGTACCAGTCTGAGGTGTTCCTTGTGCTCTTCCCTAGAGCAGGAGTATATTAGTATGTCATCAATGAATATCAACACAAATTTGTCCAAAAAGTGATGAAACACGCTGTTCATTAAACACATGAAAGTGGCAGGGGCATTGGTTAACCCAAAAGGTAGCACCACAAACTCGTAGTGCCCATACCTTGTTCTGAAAGTTGTTTTAGCGATGTCTTCCTCCTTAATCCTGATCTGGTGGTAACCTGAGCGCAAATCAATCTTGGAGAACACTGTTGCACCTTTCACTTGATCGAAAAGTTCATCGATCCAGGGTAGAGGATATTTATTTTTTATCATTAGCTTATTTAGCTGACGATAATCTATACACATTCGAAGAGTTCCATCTTTTTTCTTAACAAATAACACTGGGGCTCCCCATGGAGATACACTGGGGAGAATATAATGCTTGTCTAGCAGTTCTTGTAGCTGCATTTTTAATTCTGTTACCTCAGGTACGCTCATTCTATAGGGTGCTCGCGATACCGGTGCTGCCCCTGGTATTAATTCAATGGTAAAGTCTATATCCCTCTTAGGTGGCAGTCCGGGAATCTCTTCTAGAAATACATTCGCAAATTCTTGTATCACAGGGATGTTTTCCAGTGTGGCTGTTTTATTCTTTGAATCAGCGTAGCCCACTTGGATAGCATAAATTTGATAACCCTTCCTCAGGCATTTTTCCAACTGGGAAGCTATTATTGGCCGAATCTGCACAGGCCGTTTGATCCCTTGTATCTCCTGCCTTTCACCAATTTCATTCTTATAATTAATGGTCTTTGTCTTGCAGTTTACCAAAGACCAGTGCTTTTCTAACCAGTCCATACCGATCAACACATCATATGAACCAAGAGGAAGCACATTTAAATCTGCTACTACTAGTTGTCCTGCTATTGTTAAAGGGCAGTTATTAATTTTTGCCAGTACTCACCTCTTGGCCCCCGTAGCTAGCTGTACTAGCCATGGATTCTTGAATTTAACAGGCTACAGTTTACAATACTTTGCTACCTTTGGACTAATGTAACTTAAGGTGGCTCCTGGATCAATTAAAACAGCTACAGAAAGGTTTGAAAATTTACCTTCGAATTCCACCATGGTCTGCTGGTATTCCACCTGACGATCGTCTAGGGCTGCATTAACCCTTGGCATGCTACGTCCCACATCGCTAACTGTTGATGCTTCATGGATTTGGGATACCTGCTCGTTTCCCTTTCGCTACGGACAGTTTTTGACGTAGTGAGGTCCTCCACAACCCCAACATTGTACTTGGGGCCTGACTGCCCCTTCACCCTCCAATCTAGCAGATTGCTCATTTATTCTGGACTCACTAGTTGGTTTAGATTTGAATGAGCCTCTCTGCATAGTTCTGCTATTCTGTCCCTTGCCAATTCCCTTACTTCCACCGCTGTGATTTCCTTTACTGCTCCCAGCTGCCTTATTACCTCTTTTCTCATTCCATCTTTTATTCAGGGCTTCTCCTTTCTGTTTATTCTGCTGGTAACAGATCCTGGCTTTGCGGATGGCTTCATCCATCGTCCTAGGATTGTCAAACTCAATCCTTTCTCGTATGTACAGGGGTAAACTACTAACAAATCTTTGCACCTTATCTTTTTCTTCTCTAATGTAGGGCACATAACGAAGTAGGGAAGTAAAACGGGTGATAAATTCGTCCATAGTTTGTTGTCCCAACCGCAAGTCGTGAAATTCTCTTGCCTTTTCCTCGTAGAAACGCTTGGTCAGATATCTTTCTTTAAAGTACTTCTGAATTTTTTCCCAAGTTATGGTATGTTCGCTTACCCCCTTTACGATCTTAACTTCATCCCACCACAGGGTCGCCTTCCCCTGTAACTGGAAGATAGCCAATCGTGCCTTCAGGTTATGATCATATTCATACCGCTGAAAATATTTTTTCATGTTTATTAACCATGCTTCAGCCGCTTCCTCCTGTTCCCCGTCAAAGTGCAGAGGTTTAATCTTACGAAATTCCCCTTGCAGTTCTATCCGTTGCCGTTTCGAGGTCTGCTGTTCAGATGCATTATCAGATCGTTCCTCCCTCTCTTTTGACCTCTCAGGCTCTATGTGATGGTTTTGTTCTTCTGACATCCTCTGCTGCTCTATATTGGGATTCGCTGGTGGCAGGTTCTGTCTATCAGATAAACTTTTTAAAATCCTTTCTTGTTCCATCGTTAGACGTGCATTATCTTCTCGTAATCGAGCCATTTCATTCTTCAGTTCTTGTACCGTCTCTAATATTGCAAGGTTCGTGCTACGTGTCTCCTCACCGAGTTGTACCCACAATTCTGGGTTATCCCCAGTGTTTATTGCAAGTCCTTGACCCGCTGCAGATCTATGCGGGGCGCTGCCAGCTCTTCGCATACTTACTGTCTGTTGTATCTCTGCTGTTGTCCTAGGTTTTAGCATAAAATGGAACCAACAAAGTAGTTAGCAATATTAACTGTTTCATTGCAAACATAAATAAATGGTAACTGTGACAGCTAAAAAATAAATTTCTTTGTTGTGTTGTTACGACATTTTCCTATCTGTTCGGTTTTATCCCGGAGGTCACACAGTATGGAAACTTGGCTCTGATACCAACTTGTAACACACCTAACCCATATTTTTTTTTTTTTACACAGTCACAACAATGATAAAAGAGAAATACGAGTAACTAAATATTAACTCTAGCCGTAACCATTCGGTCCACAAGTTGTTGAACCATCCAACCTCACTACATACATATTTATTATGCCTGATGTGTCACCCTTGGCACTGTCTGGGGTTTAAACTCCGTTCCACTTCTCGGTGTGCGTTTCCTAATAGCGAACCTTAAATGATCTGTCAGCAAAATTACTTTGGTGTTATTACATAGTCCTTCCGCACAGTAAGGTTTATGTTGCAATCCTCTTGACATTAAATTTCACCATGTCGCATTAACCACCGCTCTGTTCGGCTTGATGTGGCGCGGCAGGTGAGTCCTCGGAGTCCGCAGCCTTGGGATTCTCCAACCCATCGATGGTGGAGAAGAAAGGATGCTGATCCAATAGTCGAGATTCTACGAGGAGGGTATTCCGCTGCCTCACCGAGGGAAAAGCCTCATCCTCTCCTTTGCCCTTGGCATTTGGTTCTGTTCTGTGGTGTCTTCTCTGCATTGTCAATGCTTCAAGCGGTCGAACGGTAACCTTTGTGAGCACGACGCGGCACAAACTTCGACACTTGGGTAGTTTTGTCTTCCACCAGATTAATAATTTTTTTTTCCTCTGATTGATATCAGTATTTTAATTTGGTTGTTTATCATTCCCCGAGCTAACCTCAATGAATCTGTTTGTAGGAATAAAAGAGATACTGTGGATTCTAGATGTTTTCCTCCAGGCAACCCTCTTGTGAGGTCGAGTTGGTCATTCTTGCTTCGGGTAAGCATTCTGTGAGAATGAAAACTTTGGATCGAATAAGGAAGGCTTCCATAGTTTATTGGGGTATTTATGCCCAGTCTTCTTTTGGAGCTACGACTCTTGTCAACATTGACTGTTTAATATTACAGGCGTAGGCCTGGATGATACTGGAAGGAGTTACCGTTTTTTTTTTTTTTTTTCTTTTAAAAAGAAACTAAGGGCTCTCGGTGGTCCTGTTTTGAGACCGCTGGGAGTAATTCCCTCTGTCTTCTAAACTTGTAATATATCTGGCTCTCGCAATACTGCCAAGGTTTGCTAAGTTCAGGGTTTTAATGTTCAGCCATATCTGAAAAGGACTATGTTGTTCTAGTAACAGTGATTTGTTTGTAGCCATAATATTTCCCTGTTTAGCATTTGTGCTCTGTGGGAACTGTAATACGCATGAACGGTTTATTATTTGACTCCTATTCAGCTATGGCATAGTATCCGTCACTGTTGAAGGATATATATATATCTATGCTCACTTAATTGTTGTTTCCCTTCTCGTGACTGTTATGACACTGATTGTGAAATTTGAATGAGTATATGCATAGAGGGATTTCCAGGTCTTGATTGATTTTATTTCTCGTATCATTTATGTTCCAGTTACTTCATGTAAATTGTGGGTTCTTGTAAGCTTGCCAGGCGCCCACTGCCATTTTCCTCATGTGAAATTTAGCTACCATACTTCTACGTGCTTCACAGTTACAGAAGCTTTGCGTTATAGAGAGATTGTATCTGTTATTGTAAGGGAATTAAAGACTCGTTGAATGTTTTGTTACCACTCCTGCTTTCATAATTACAAGTCCTTACGTTTCTTTTTGAGGTTATTACTCTGAGCTCTACTGCGTGGCTCAAACACCAATTATAATCTTGAGGGTTGCTGCTAAAGTGATTGAGTTTTTTTTTTTTTTTTTTTTTAGGCGAATAAATCCATTATAGCAAGTGCAAGTCCCCATTAGCCCAAACAGTTAAAATTTTACCTAATAATTAACCCGGAATACCTCGGTTTCACTACACGGTATGAACTACTGCAGTTGTTTATACACCAGCAGTGTATCACCCTTGCCGGAAGTGAGCCAGGTAAGGCTACAGTCTTAACTTTCCAATAGTTCGAGGAGTTGGGCAGCACACAACATCCTTAGTGTATTAGGGTTTATTTTGAGATTGTTAGCAGCATTTAGCATATGGTAAGTTCGGCCAACAACTTGACTCTTTACTCTTACAATTTAACTCTTTCGATTATGCACTTGACAGATTTAAATCCCATGTTTAATGTTTAATATTTTATTATTTTTTTTTTGCTGGGTCTCTCTGGTTCCTGTTATAACTATAGCAATTTTAACTTTACATTTTCACTACAGTCAGAAGCACCGTCCTACAGGATTAATGAACCCCTCCTTGAATACCGTTGTCCTTTCTGTTTGATTTCCTACCACAGTTTCCCAAGGGATACCAAGATTACCTAGCTCTTAAACCATCTGAGCACACCCAATGTTATTCTCTTTACTCAGCAACTTACAATTTCTCAGAAACAATGAATAAATTTCCATGGTTCCTACTATTACACATACATTAATTTATATTCTTATACAGAACTTCAGGTTTCGAAAATAGCTTACTTACCTGACTTTTGCAAGAAGAACAGTATAACCCTTTCCGGAAAGTGCTCCCACATCGTTATCTGTCTTCTGTCCACCCAACCATGAGACACATCCTTCTCGATTGTATCTCCCCCCAAGCTATCTTGCAAGGTCACTAACCTCTACAAGCGCGTTGCACACTAGGTGCATATGCTATCTGGTCTCTACCAAACTTAGCATCCTCTCGTTACCGTCTGACTTTTCAGCATGATTTCCCCCCCTCCCCACCTCCTTTTCTTTGGGTGTTTTTCAGTTAGGGGGAGGCAGTTAGGGTTGTTACCCAACAACTGCCTGTTGGCCAACTTCCCTTCTTAGAAATTGCCAGGTTCCCTTTTTAGAAAAGAAAAGGAAAACCTTAAAAAAAAATATTCCATAGTCAATAACTGAGAAATTATTCTTTAATTCAATCAATCGTCAGTCTTTGGTTTGTAATTGCATATAGTAAAATAAATAATTACAGCAGAATATTTACAATGTTTCGGGATATCACAAATATTTTATATTACAAATTGAATAAATTACACATTTAAGAATAATAAAAATTATTTTACCTTTAATTAATTTTTCCTTTTGAGCATTGAAATATTTTAGCAAAGCCAACATTAACACTAACATAAACATTGAAATATTTTATTTATAAGTGAGTGAAAGTAAAATATTTTTAGCTTATCTTTTTCATATGTAATATTAACAACAAACCAAGTGATTATAATGAGAATGAGATTATTGATGTTTTATAATGTTTTTAATTAAAACTAACCAAATATGTATAGTCATTTATGTTTTTATTATTATTGACAATGTTTTTTTATTTAAAATATTTTTTTAAGGGATATATGTCAAACTTATACATCTCCCTCATACTAGGTTGTAGAATAAACCTCTAAACTCAATAAGATATATGATATTTTTGTTTAATAAAAAATGTTATAAAAAATAATATAATTAAGTTAACATTGTTATTTCAATGTGGATTTTTTATTTTTATTTTATAAAGATTTTTTATATGTATAAATTGATATCCAATTTCATTATAATCTTAAAATTAAATTATTATTATTTATTATTAAGTAAGAGAAATATATAAATATGTTTAATCTATATTATTAATTAATTCAAAGCTATATCTTTTTATGGTTTCTATTTGCCTAAATTTTTAAATATTTATTAATATTAACACTAAAATATAAAATATATATTCATTATATTCTTATTATAATAATATGATTTATTACATTATATTATTTTATTTATAGAAAAAGGTTTATAATATAAATGAGTGAATCAAACATTGAAAAGAATAATTAGAAATTAAATTGATTAAGCCTAGAGGCTCTACAACCTAATTAGGTGTAATGTAAAGAAGGTTGTATGCTAACAATATTTTAAATATTTAATTTAATTAATTTTATAACATTTTTTAGCTCAAGTATAAAAGCAAAAAAGTACAGAGAGATATAATTGTGTAAAATAATAACTCTGCAATTATATTAAAATTTTGTTAATAAACACATAAAAACTTAATTCCCTAACATCTACCATATTTTCCATGTGCCACACTTCCAATCTTTTTGGCTTATTAAGCCAACCCAACTATAGCGATCTTGGAGCACTTCTTTCCCTTCTCTTTGATCATAGAAACAAAATTTAAGATTTTGAACTAAGTAACGTGACACGTGGATTCGGGATTGAGTGTCGGATTTGGACACGTTGACCCTAGGTTTCGATACTATATAATATATACAGTGTTTTTATCTTATTATCTTGTCTTTCTCTTATTGGATCATTAATTAATTGAATATGTATTGTGAATTTAGAATTTATGATTTATTATTTATGTGACATGTCACAAACTACAATTGTATTTGAATTTTGTATATACTATGCATGTTATAATGTTACTAACTTACTTTGTAAATAGTAAAACTTACATCTAGATGAAAATCTATGTTTGAAATCAATGAATTTGTATCATGAATGAGAATTTGTGTAAGAAATATCATGATACAAATTCATTGATTTCAAACATAGATTTTCATCTAGATGTAAGTTTTACTATTTACAAAGTAAGTTAGTAACATTATAACATGCATAGTACATACAAAATTCAAATACAATTGTAGTTAGTGACATGTCACATAAATGATAAATTCTAAATTCTAAATTCACAATATATATTCAATTCATTAATGATCCAATAAGAGAAAGACAAGATAATAAGATAAAGACACTGACAGCTGTTGAAGTGTTTAATATGAAAAACTCTAAAATTACACATAAATGCTTCAACATGACACTTATACTATCAACTGTAATAGTAAATATTTCATTACATGAAACTGTTCAAAGCAATAAAATAATTAACAATAAAAATCATTTCAGTCACAACAAACTAGGTTCTTCCAGTTTAATTTAACAATGATACATTACATATGTGTTTCCTTCTTAAAAACCAAACAGGAAGGGAAAAGCCATATCAAACCTTGACCACAGAGAACTTGAACCTAAAACAACAATTAGAAGAACACATGACTCAAGAACATTTTTAAAATGGCAATACCCCTGTAATTCTTTATGAAGATTAGTATAAGATCAAATCCACAAAGTTAGAAATTGGTAGAGGAACCTGTAAAGTTGAATGGGAAAAAAGAAGTTTAGACTGTAATGAACAAATGAGTGTTAACGAAATGGCGCATCAAGAAGTTGCACAAAGTATGTGCACACTAGATGCAGAAGTACCCTTTGCTCCTTGCTCCAAACCTCTCACAGCAAAACCACGACAAACCTACTGCAAAAGAGAGAAGAAAAAATGATAAAAAAAGAACAGAAAAGTCACATTTTTTAGGCCGTGCGGGTCACTTTTTCCGGATTCATGCTTGGAAACCGGGACACATTCCAGACTCGATCGTGTCCTGATTTCCAGACACGAATTGGCACGAATCATGTTCGATTCGCCGGATTCGAGACACGTCAACCTATTTCTTAGAATGACACTTAGATTCTTTTTCTTTTCTTGAAATCAGACGAAGTTAATCATCATCATCATCATCAATACTTCTAATAAGCTTACAATATAGTAAGATTGATATTTATCCCTATTTTAACTGATCTCAAGTAATTTTAAAAATATTAGTTTACAATATAGTAAGGTTAATATTTATCCTTTTCACTAATCTCAAGCGATTTTAAAAATATTATTAAATTATTAAAATGAACTTTCTCATAACATTTTTTCTGCTTAATTTTAAAAGATTTTTAAAAACTTGAGTTTAAGTTGTTTAGTGCTGAATCTAGTTATGCATTCAAAAATGCATTTTAAACAACAAAAAATAGCATTGCTTCTTGAGATGTTTTATAGGATTCCACTGAAAAAGTCTATTTGTCTATAAGTTGTCATAAAAAATAACTAATGTTAATATAGGTAGTTAAATTTGACCATCAAAATCTACATAGTAAAAAAATTTAATATTCAAATATATGTCTAGTCCAATAAACTAATGAATGTTAGTTAAATATATATATATATATATATATATATATATATATATATAAAATATAATATATATATACAACACTATATTATAGTAAATAATATAATATGAAAACTTTGGGGTGGTTTTAGGGTGCATAATTTATTTATGTATTCAAAAGTGTATTTTAAAGTACAAGAAATCCAGATTCCCGCCATAAAGACATTTCTTCTTAGTTAGACTGTGTCAAACTAAATTTAAGATAAGCATTAATTTATATCAATTTACAAGTTTAAATTCCAATAATTAATAATTTTAAAAATAATAAATAAATATTTATTTATTTTTTTCAAAATTTTCAACTGGTCTTGGATAGATGGTGATCGGTTAAGGCACTCCTTGATGTGAAATTATAGGCACTCTTTGATGTGAAGCCATCGATTCTATTGGGGTGATATATTGGACATGATGAAGATGTAGTCTTCCCAAACTTACAAAAAAGATAATAATAAAAAATTGGATGTAATAATTCTAAAAATAATATATATATATGTTTTTTTTCAAAACTTTTAAAAATTATAATTTATATTAGTTTATAAAAATAATATTAAGCAAACAAAACATAATACTTAAAGTAATTGAGACATGAATAAAAACAAACCTAGATCCATCTATTTCATGTCTCAAAATATACTTAAAGTATTAGTGTTTTGTTTGTTTAATAATTACTTTTATAAATTATTATAAATTAATATAAAATTATAATATATTAATTAGTAATTTAACCTGAAAATTTTGAAAAATAAATAAATATTTATTATTTTTTAAATTAATTAATTTTTTTAAGTGTTTAGAATTTTAAAAACTTGTGAATTAATTAATTAATTTATTATCTTAAATTTAGTTTTGCACATTCTAATTAATAGAGGAAATGACTTTTTGGCTGGAATTTAGTGATACAATTTCTAGCAAGATTGTGATTTCTTGTAGTTTAAAATACACTTTTAAATACATAAATGA
>APFE031338709.1:34222-66884 GCA_000404065.3 Pinus taeda | reverse complement strand
AATTAGGATAGAAGTATTCCATTTAGAACAGAAATACCCATCTTTCTCACATACACACACTGAATTGGGAAACTGGTCCCATATCCCCAGTCGGACCCGCTATACCAAATGGATAAGGAGCTGCCAACCAAGGTCCGGACCAGGCGGGTATCCCCCTTGTTGTTGACCCAATTTTTGGGGCCTTCAACACTTTGGTAAAGGCATTTTTCAAGTCTATATTCTGCATTCTCACATCCTTGCTTATGTCCCAACAGATCCGGAAGGGAGACGAGGAAAATGAATCACAACTTTGTTAGAATATGATGTGGAGATCAAACCAGCAAAGCTCATCAAAGGACGGGGGCTGGCCAAACTAATGGCAGAGTCTAATTTTTATGCCTTGGACATTAATCTCATTGTTGCTATGTCTAAAGAAGATGAAGAAAGTTCGCTTTTTCAAGTATCATAAATGTTTCTTCTTTCTCCTTTGTATTCGGATATTGTTTATGTGCTCCAACATCTTTCACCGCCACCTAGAATGGCTAAGAACAAAAGTAGGACCTTGAAATTAAAGGCTGCCAAATTTTATATTATGAATAATGCATTGTATTGGAAGGATCCCAGCGGTGTCTTTCTGAATATTTTGGTTGAGGATGAAGCAAAACAAGTCATGGATGATTTTCATAAGGGAGACTGTGGAGGTCATCTATTTTGGAAGACAACAGCCAATAAGATTTTGAGAGCGGGATATTATTGGCCAACCCTCATTTCTGATGTGTACAAAACTGTTACAAGCTGCCACGAATGTCAGATTTTTCAAGGTAGGAGAAATTACAACCTTTACCACTCAAGCCAGTTGAAGTAAGTGTTTCGTTTCAGCAATGGGACCTTGATTTTATTGGAGAGATTCACCCTACATCTTCAGCTCAGAATAAGTGGATCTTGATAGCAACGGACTACTTTACAAAATGGATCGAGGCCATTCCCACTTGGCAGGCTACTGATATGGTAATCATTCAGTTTCTTGAAACAATATTTTGTCACGTTTTCGCTATCCTAACAAGCTGATTACAGATAATGCAGCAACTTTTAAATATAAAAGAATGATTGATTTTTGTAATAAATATCAAATTACCTTGGGGCACTCAACTGCATACTATCCACAAGGTAATGGATTGGTGGAATCCTCAAGTAAATCATTGGTCAATATTATCAAAAAGTTGTTGGAAACAAACAAGAAGAATTGGCACAAAAAGCTTGTTAATGCACTTTGGGCAGATAGAGTAAGTCATAAGAAATCAATAGGCATGTCCTCTTTCGAGATTGTGTATCGTGTTGACACGGTGTTCCCGACCTCTCTCACAATCCCAGTTGTTAAACTTCTACAGGAAGCTGGCAACGAGGAAGATCATTTGCAGTGAAGAAATAATCAAATGATCCAATTTACAGTAGACTAGAGAGGAGGTTTTTCAGAATACCTTCAAGCTGCAAGAGAGAATCAAGAAAATATATGATCGAAAGGCAAAGGCGAACAAGTTTCAAATTGAAGACATGGTACTGAAATGGGATGATCGAAACAAAGACAAAGGTAAGCATGGTAAGTTCAAGATTCTGTGGAAGAGACCTTTCAGAATTGTTGCATATTGGGGTCCAAATTCTTTCCTGCTGAAAGAAATGAACGGAGAAGATTGTCCAAGTGGGTCGGTCAATGGTTGACTACTCAAACGGTACTATCTTTGAAATGTTTTTTGTTGTAATATGTATCATTGTACATACCGTTTTATTTCCTTCATTAAAAGTGTATAATGTCATGATTCATTCAGTTTGGGGCTTGAAGTGAAGGCTATAAAACTGAAGGTCTGATTTCAATTTGGTGTGAATTGTTTGTGTCAGTTTTGAGTTAGTTTTCAGTTGGATTTCAGTCCTGACATTGAGTCAAGATGTTGGTCTTGCTTTTTCAAAGCTATTGACTCCATAGCCCAATGGACGAAGGCACTGCTTATTTTCCCAAAGATCTGTAGTTCTTGGCACCTCCAAGGAGCTACCATCCCCATTGGAGCCAATGTTAGTGTAGGTATCTTCATCTCTCCATCAGTGATCAAAATACTCTTGTTGCATTGCATGTTAGGTGTCTCATCCAATCATATACATTCCATTAAAATCATGGATCATCTGATGGTAGTGGCATATTATAAATTTTCCCTCATGATCTTTACTGGCTAGCCCATTTTCATACCTTCAGGTCATTCACATTCATTTTTTGTCTTTACATCTACAAAAGTCATTTTTATGGTTTTAGGTCTCATTAGGTTTAGGGTTTTGTCAATACGGTCTTGTAAAAGCTCAAAAATGGTCAGCGGGCATATGAGGAGGTCAAATGAAGTCTCAACACCAAAAATTTCAATAATCACATGCTCAATGATTGATTTTTCCTCAAAACCTTGTTTTGAGGAAAAACAGAGTTTTTTATGTTTTATGTATAAAACATTATGTAATTTCATTTTTCCTATATGTAATAATTCCAAGATGCAGCCCCGGCCACCTTTCCAAGTTCCTGCACTCCAGCTCCTGCAAAAGAGTCAAAAAATCAAAGCATTTAGTCCATCAAAGGCAAAAAGCAAGTCAAACTGCCAAAACGGAGTTTTAAAAAACAAGTGAAAGATAAACATTACAAAGTGGGTTCTATAAGTGAAAAATTAAATTGGTGGGTATATAAAGTCTTTTTCATGTTAAAGAGCTCATTTGTTTCCAAAGAGTAAATGAGAAGCAAGTGCTAAATTGTGTTTTCAAGCCTAAGGAGCGAATTCGCAACCAAATTGTGAAAATTTGAGGCACGGCGCACCTAGCCAGTGCGATGCATACAGCGCAGGTTTTACACTGAATTTATAACTGGCACGATGCACCAGTGAGGCGTGGCACGCCTATTAGTGGGTGCGGCGCCCCTGCCTCCAAATCTTGAACTCATTCAAATTGCCTCCTCCAAGCTCCAAACTTGCAAATTCCTCATTCCACAAGTAAGTTAACATCTCCATATTGCCATTGCAAGGGATTTCATCAATTTTTATGGTGTTTCAATAGGTAAAAAACAAAACCCTAGTTCCTTGCACAGTTGTATTGAGAAAGTTGCCTAGGGTTTGCAAAATTACAGTTTTTGTTGTATAATTCCCATCCTACCATTTTCACATCCCCTCACTACAATTTCATTCACCTCTTTTCTCCTTCCCTCTTTCACTTACACCTACATATTTCCCCTATCCCCAAAACTGAAAACCCTAATCCCTAACCTCACTTCTCCCAAACCTTAATTAACATCCCTAAGACCTAATCCTTTTTCTTCAAACCCTTTCATTCCCAAAAACCCTACAAGCAACATCCCAACCCCTCATTCACAATCCCTATCATCAAATACTTGTCATTTAGTAGCAAATACCTATTGTCTGTATAAAATCTCTTCATACTCATCTAAGAAGCATCAAACAATGGCAAACTTGGAGTCAGGTTCATCTTATGACAGAAATGAGGAAACAATAAGTGACTCCTCCAAAGAAATTCATGCATCAAGGAGACCTCACAAGAGTGGAAAACATATCCAGGAGGAGCCCACTACACTTACTGAGTTGTTGGCTTGCCCTCTTTCTGTAGCATGCTTCAAACATCAATCCTGCTATCAATTTTATGAGATGGTAGAAAGAGTCAAATACCATCATGAGCTAGCTAGATTTTTTTTCCTCCATCTTCACAACAGTCAGGTCAATTTGGCAAGTGTTACATTCACTTTGACATCGAAATCTATAGTTGAAGCAATAAGTATTCTGAATGTGAGTGAATAGTGGAACAAGAGACAGTTGGTGGACAGACATCATTATGAGCCTTATATCAAGGCTAGTTTTCAAAGGCAGATTAATAGAGTTTTCCCTTTCATGTATCTTCAAGACACATATGCTCCATTGTTGAAGCTCATAATCAAATATTTCAACTATGAAGGCATTTTTCTCACCTGTATGCCTACCACATCAGATTATTGATGCATTTCACTAGGGTGAGAATGATGAACATCCCCTATTTCATATGCTGGAATATCGAGAAAATGACCACATTGGTGCAAAGGAAGCCTCCTTATCAGCAGTATAACAACATCTATCACTTTGCATTAATCAAGATTGTGGTATTGCATCAGCTTAGTTTACTGAATGTTTTATGGGAAGATTTCATTTCACATGAGGTCTTTACAGGTCCTCAAGTGCCCTCATCATTTTTTCATGAGGAAGGAGAGCCTTCACATTAGCAAGAGGTGCATGAGACTCAAACCACTAGTGTGCCAATGTTTGTCACTTACGAAAAGGGCACAAGGAGATTGTTTGCAGCAATAAAACGAGTACTATCTCCACCCAAGGTGGAAGGGGTCTTGTTTCCTTCAATAGCAAAGTAGGTACAGAACAAGGATAAACAGCCATTGCATGATGAGGGGCCTTCAGAAGTTCAAGAGAGATATTTCATTCTCATTCAGGATGATGACACTGATTTGGGCTCCCAAAAGTCAAAGCTCAAGGAGATCATTCAGGAACAGCAAGCTGACATTCATGAATTGTCTCTCAACCTGGAAAGAGCCAAGTGGATAATTAACTATCTTGAGCAGAGGAACAAACAGTTAGAGGATCAAAAAACCATCATGGAGCTCCAAAACATAAGAGAAAACTGGCAAACTAACAAGAGGAGGAAAGTCAAGTTGACACCACTTGAACAATAAATTGAATCTGATCATGAATCTTGGCTTGAGAGGGAAAATATGTGCTTGGAAATGATGTTGGAGAAATCCAACAAAGAGAAAAAGATGTTGAGGCATATGGCCTATCACTATTTGGCAAGAAACAAAGTTTGCAAAGCAAGAACTAGGACTTTGAAGGCCAAGTTGAGGAAAGCTTTGAGGAAGAGGAAAGAGCAAGACAAGCTCAAGATTTTGGTTGAGGATTCCTTAGCCTAAAATAGCACTTGATGTAGGAAACTCAGCCCAAATTTCAAGAAATTTTGGATACTTTTTGTCAATTTTGAATTTTTGGAGCAAAACACAGGTTTTTCTGCCTGGTGCGCCACGCCACCTGGCGCGCGCTTTTGCTAGGGACCTCCTTTGGAGGAAAACTCAGCATTTTTGGGTTCCTCAAGAAAAAATATAAATGCCCACAAATGGCCAAGAAATTTTGTCAAGTTTTGAGCTTGCAAAAGGGTCAAAAACACCTCAAAAATGCCCTTTCTACCCCTTTTGGGCCACACAGGAAGCAGTGTTGGCCGAACTCACTTTTGGATGGGCAAATGGACTCCAAATTTAGAAATTCCACTTGTTTTGGAATGTAGATAGATAGAACTTTCCATCCAGCCCACTTTGAGAAAATTCGGTTCATGGGAAGGCCTCCAAAATCAGCTTCAAAAGGGAGTGGCGCATAGGGAAAAAGGCGCGACGCACGGGATGGAAAATTGACTTTTTTGCCAAAAAAAACTCTATTTTTCGCCTAGTTTTTTCTCAGTTTGACTTTTCTCTCTCTCATAGTCAAAATCATGATGTAATTTGATATAACTTGATGGAATTGGATGTAAATATGCTAAAATTTCACTCAAGGAGGTAGATACATCATGAAAAGGTAGTTTGAAACTGAATGAATCAGTTTCCTAGGTTTTAGAGGCAAGTTGTTCCACTGCCTACCTTTTAGTTCTTAGTTTATATTTTTATCTATTTTTAACTTTCTAGTAATTATTACTAACTATAATACCTTATATATTTATATATATATATTGGTCTTAATTCTAACTAATTCCCATTTTATTTACATTTTTAAATTATACTTTTAACTAACTTTCACCCCTAAATCTCCATATATATATATTTATAATATATTATTATATATATATGAAAGTGAGTCTTAATCTAAGCTAATTTCCATTATTTATAACAATTTTGTAATCACATATAAAATTATTCATTTGTATATATATTAATAATATATTTATATATATATATATAATATATATATATAATATATAATATATATTTATATATATATATTTTTAACTTCTAGTAAATTATAACTACTAACTTACCTTATCTATTTTATATATAATATATAGTATATATATATTGTCTTTAATTAAATAATCCCATTTAATTTATTTTTAAATTAGACTTTTAACTATCTCTGTTATTTTTATATATTATATAACTTCTAGTAATATATAGTTATATATAACTATCATCCTATATACTTAATATATATATATATATATATATATATATATATATATATATATCTATATCTATATCTATATCTATATCTAAATCTATATAATATATATAATAGATGTTAGAATTTGATCTAATTAATTCCCATATAAGTTACAATTTTTAATAAACTAATAATGTAAACAACAGCTATAATTATTTCGTTTATATAATTTAAGGTATGATAACTAACTCCCATTAAATTATCGATTTGACTTTTTGACTGTGGTCCCTAAGTCAAAATTAGTCGTTGGTCAAGATAGCCGTTGGAGGCTCTGCTCAAACTATTTAACATACAAAGCTGGATCTGTTTCTTCAACTTGTCCTGACGATGAACCACACTGGTTGGTTTGAAACGCGTCGACAAATGTCTCTCTTTATGTGATTTACGCCGAAGTTCTACTTATAACTATTATGGATCACAGAAGCCTCAATTCAACAGTTTAGATCTTGTTGAAACGGCTCCTTAACTCATGAATTCAACCCCTAAAGCCTAGCATGAGTTGTTTATTGCCTATATCTAGTAATTTTTCAGTCATTTGTCAAGGTTGGGCTTTTGTGAAAGCTTTTAGCAACATTGTACATTCATCTTTGCAGTTTGGCAAAGGAATAGACCAGGGTTTGCAACCTTTTGTGGGATTCTTGTGCCAAGTTGATTTGGTATTGTTTCTTATTCTGTAATTCAAGTTTTACATGTGTTTATGTATGTCATTCTCTCTCTCTTTCAGCTGAAAGGATAAAGGTATAAATCATTGAAGTTGCAGTGCTCTACGTAGGGTTTGTTTAGTTATTTATGTTTTCTACTATTTGAAGAGGATCCCTAAGACTCTCATGCCCTCTCCAACTCCTCACCAGTCTTAATACTCTCCATCTCATTCAATTTAAAGTACTAAAGCATTTTTCTACCTCGCCCCATAGAAACCTTTGCAAAATTGAGTCCATTCCCCGGACCCAAATATACCTTTCACATTTGAGCCAACAAACCATCATCAAATTCAATCAAACTCCTATGAGCATATACCTAGCCTAAAATTAGTCTTTACATTAGTCATCTCAAGCTTAATTTGATAAATTTTACTGAGATTGACAAGGAGAGAGCCCTCTCCCAACCTAGTAGGGCTAGCTACCAGGTTAAGTGTGGTTTGATGTTACCCTAAGTCTTGCCTTTCTCAACCTGAGGTAGATTTAGGCACTAACAAATTATACTTAGATTTCACTAAAAATTGAATATTTTCCTCAATGTTTTTTATTTTCTGAGATCATAGTAAGGCGTAGCAAAAAAGATCATATGCATGAGAAAAAACATTTCTTTTTGTTTCTGGTCTGCCCAATTCGTACAGAGTCGTGGGGAAAGGAGAATACACAGAAATGAAAGGTATAAATCTAGTAATATAAAAAGTTATAGTTGATTATAAACTAAAATAACAAAGAGATAAATAACTATAACTGCAAATAAAGATTGTATACCTCCAGATCTTAAAAATGGCGTAGCTAGGGCTACAAGAAACCTTTTCGTGTGAAACAAAAGGGGTTCCTCATTGGAACGTATGCTCCTAACACAATAGAGCAGCCTTATCGGCCTAAAAGTGACTAGAAACAATAGATCTAGGAATCAAAAATCAGATGCAGTTGTGCTAGCTTAGATTTGGATCACCAATGGATGAGGCCCTCGAATAGCTATGATACCATGTAGGAATTTGCAGGGTAACTTCCTTAGATAGAACACCAAAGGAAATCACTCACAAATAGATCATAGATTAGTACACCAATATTATTGATGTGGTTAAAACCTTCAAAGAGGGAAATAGTCCATGGCCTAAGCCAACGTGGCCACTTTAGGCAATTTATTAATGTAAAAGAAATAAAATTTATATAAGCTTCTCTCATGAACGGTCACCTGAGAAATGACCCTCCATGCTCTTTAAATAGAGATCATGGACCAATCAAGTGTTAATCCATGGATCAAGTATCGGTAATACTGAGGAGATAATGAATCGTTGAATCACTTCATGTCTAGAACATATCATGACCGTCGGATTGTAAGTTACGAAAAGTACATACTAAAGAAATACGATTTACCTGACTATATAATAGACCAAGTTATACTTAATTATTTCCTATGTTTCATAATATCCTAATACCCTTGATCGGAAAAGAGGTAAGAAAAATGTTTCATGTTGGAATTATTGTGCCTCTCAAATTTTCTAAATGGTTGTCTAATTTAGTTCTAGTCAAGGAAATAAGACAATAGAAATCTGGTTGTGTGTGGATTTTAGGAATTTAAACAAGGTATCTCTCAAGGACAACTATCCATTGCCCAATATGGATCACATTCTTCAAAAGGTGGTAGGTGCAAGAAGGATGTAACTTCTGGATGGTTTCTTGGGATACAACCAAATTCTTGTTCATACAGACTATCAAGACAAACATGCATTTACTACACCATGGAAACCTTCATGTACACCAAAATTCCCTTCGGTTTGATGAATCCAGGAGCCACCTTTTAGCGAGCTATTGATAGAGACTTTAGTGATGAGAAGGACAAATTTTTGGTAATATATCCTGATGGCATCACCATGTATTCAAAGTCTGATGAGGATCATTTGCAGCACCTAAGGATTGTGTTTGAAAAATGTAGAAAGTATGGCATCTCTCTAAATCCTAAGAAGTATTTGTTTGGGTTGGAAGAAGGCAAGTTGTTAGGACTTATAATATCCAAAGACAACATTAGAATAGATCCTAGCATAATAGAAGCAATTTAGAGTGTGGATGTCCCAAGAAACAAAAAAAAATAGTCTTTTCTTGGGAGAATAAACTTCTTAAGAAGGTTCGTCCATAATTTAGTAGAGATATTAAGGGAAATTACAAACCCATGCTCCTGTACTTAATAGTTTGGATTATACTCAATATTTTATTTTATTTCATTTGCTTCAGAGCATAGCATAGCAGTTGCCTTAATGAAAAAGAATCAGCAAGGTATAGAAAAGCCAATAGAATTATTTAGTAGGAGTCTTGAAGATGTTGCCGTCAAATACAACACTATGGAGAAGCAAGCCTTTGCCTTGGTGAAATCTCTAAAGGATTTTTGGGTGTACATTCTGCATTCGCACATCATTACCTGTGTTCCAAGCTTTGTTGTGAAGTACATCCTCACTCAAAATGACCCAAAAGGTAAGAGGGATAAGTGGATCATTGTGATACTTGAATATGATGTGGAAATTAGACCCATGAAGCTCATTAAAGGGAAAGGACTGGAAAAGATGATGGCAAAATCAAATTTGCATGCACTTGATTTTTGTTTTTTGGTTGCTTTGTCGGAAGAGGATGTTTCAAGGTCAGTTCAACAAGGGTCAGAAATGTTTTCTTCTTCTCCTTAGTATACAGACAATATATATGTGTTGCAACATTTGCAAGCACCCCCAGGTTTGACTAAAACAAAATCCAAATTCCTAAAGTTGAAAGTTGTCAAGTTTTGTGTTATAAATCATTCCTTATTTTGGAAAGATCTCGGTGGTATGGTGTTGAACTCTTTACTTGAAGGTGAGGCACAAAAAACCATATAGGAGTTTCAAAAAGGGGATTGTGAAGGACACTTGTTTTGGAAGACAACTGTGAACAAAATCTTAAGGGTTGGTTTTTACTGGCTGAATTTGTTTGCTGGTATCTACAAAAGAGCTACCAGCTGTCATGAATGCCATATTTTTTAGGGAAAGAGGAAGTTTCTCCTGCTGCCCCAAAAACCTATTGTGGTTCAGTCACCTTTTTAGCAGTGGGGACTTGATTTCATAGGTGAAATCCACTTGGTCTCATCTAGATAGCATAAGTGGATGTAGTTATCATTTAGTTTTTGGAAAACAATATCGTGTCTAGGTTTGGTTGCCCTCAGAAAATCATTATGGATAACATTGTTGCTTTCAAATCAAGGAAGATGGTAGATTTTTGCAACAAGTATAACATCGACCTTGGACACTCAACAACCTATTACCCTCAAGGGAATGGTTTGTCCAAGTCTTATAACATAATTTTGGTCAACATCATCAAAAAGTTGTTGCAAGAAAATGAAAGGAATTTACATAAGAAGTTGGTGAATGCATTGTGGGCTAACCAAGTAAGCACGAAAAAATCAATAGGTGTGTCCTCTTTCTAGTTAGTTAATGGAATAGATGTTGTGTTTCCTTATTCATTAGGAGTTCCAATGATGAAATTGCTATAGGAGGCTAAAGCGGAACCCAAAGATGTGCAAAGGATGATCAATCAAATGATCCAATTACGACAGACTAGGGAATAATTTTTTAGGAATACTCAGGCAATACAAGACCAGATTAAGAAGATTTATGACAAGAGAACTAAAGCAGAAGACTTTTATATTAGAGACTTAGTGTTAAAATGGGATGCTAGGAATGAGGAGAAAAGAAAGCACGGGAAGTTTGAGAATTTGTGCAAGGGGCCCTTCAAAATAGTTGTTCTCCAAGGAAATAACGCTTACTTGCTAAAGGACCTGACAGATGAACTACTTGGAGGAGGGCTTGTCAATGGCAGGTTGTTAAAACATTGTCTCACTTGAAATTGATTTGATCCAACACTCCATTGTACATACCATTTTACTTTCCAAGTACTGCAAGTGTGGGTGGCCAATCATTGGAACTTGAAGCCCAAGGAGAAGGCCCTAATATTTCGGTGATTTGCTTCCATATGTAAGGTAAAACTCAATTCAGTCATAGTCAATTGATTCTTTTTATGTTCGACTCCATTGCCTAATTTTTAGGATACTAGTATGCATTGTTCGTGGCACCTCACTAGGAGGCTTCCATCCCCATTGGAGCCAATGTTAGGGTCTTATAGTCTAGGAATCATAGTGTTTCATTATCTTACTACTCCATTTTTTAGGCTTGTTAGTAAATTTTAACCTATGGATCACAAAGTGTCATAGTCTAAAGGTTCATTATGAAAGGGTTTATGCGTGTCATAGGCTGTCATACAATTGAAAAAGTTTATGTCATAAAGGGCTTTTTGAACCTCAACTTGAATTTTGTAAAGTCTAAGGTCTAAATCCATGTGAGGGTTATAAGGTCATAATTTCAAATGTGTAATCATTGATGGAAAAGGAATCATTAAAGGTTCAAGGGGTTATTTCATGAGGTTCATCCATCATTAGTAAAATTCATGTTAGTTAGATTCAATTAGACTTGTTATGGGTCTTGTTAGTGGTCTTTACTTCCCATCATTGATCATCATTGAAAGATGTCTTCATGTCACTTCACTCTCCCTCCATTCAATCATTCACCCTCATGGCATGAAACACACCATATGGAGGCACTAAATTCAAATTTTTGAAGTTGTGCTCATTCTCACTTCATTGCAACTGGCTCTCAAAGAAGTTTTGAATTGAAGGTTAGTGTTTGAAACTCAGTTGAAACGAGGTTGTTGCACAATCGCTACGCAAACTGTCATGCTATCCAACTAGTACACATAGGATTCAAGGTCTTCACAGGGGTCTATGTAAGTCGTTCACTCAATTCCTCTTTTTTTCATTATCTCTAAAATAGGAGAAACAATCCCCAATCGTTGTTTTCATTAAAAAATGGATTGGGTATTGTTAAGACCGACTGTGTTTATATTTTCTCCATGATCATTGCACTAAGTATGTCACTACCTAAATGACCCATTTCATAACCCTTAGGGTTTTTTATAGCGTGTTCAATCTCAAATTTAACCTGAGACTCAGTTTACACTAGTGGAAAGTGGGCATAGCCTCTCACCTAAGGTTTTTCATTTTGTTGGCACATATTTTACATGTTAATCATTATTCTGGCATGTTTTTCTAGCATATAGGATTGTTGGTGTTGTTTTTCCCAAAACGTAAAGTCATTTCACCTCATTGAAACCATTGTCGACTACCTAAATTGCCACATTCCATTGTGTTGTCACTCACTTACTTGGTTCATCGTGTTGTCACCTAATCCATGTGCATCGCATTGTCACTTAATCCTCTGTCCATAGACATTTTTATTTTACACAAAATTGGATTTGAAAAGATGTTTAGCAATCTACATAACTAGATGGAAAACCTGGGGAACAAAAGGAAAACCAAGGGAGGAAAAGTGGTCTGATTTGAGCCGAAAAAGTTGGAGACTATCAATGTTGACCAACTATTCGAGCATCATTTGAACGAACAGGTTGTATGATGTTTTGTAAGAAAATTCAAACTCATGGATATCACTTTCAATTGGCTAGTATATTTTCCCTCAATCTCAAAGGAAACCAAGTGAAGATTGGGAATTTGGAGTTTATAGTTTCAGAGGAAACCATCTCCCAAGCCATAGGGATACCATTATGTTGTAGAAGCTACAACCACCATTCAAAATTTTGCCTTAGCTTCCTTTTGGAGCCTCCCTTCCAACATTCAAAAGAGCTTGTCATACTTCATCAGGTTCACAAGCCTCGGTGTTTTTCTTTCGCAAAGGCATCCTATCGATCACAACTTGATGCATTTCGCGCACAGGTTGTTCACTCGAACTTGGTCCAGCTACAAGCTCAGCAGCTTCCACAAGAAAATTATGCATTTCTGGAGGGAAACTAGCCTTCCCTCCTGAAATTGTGCAATCCTGTTTGGAAGCCTAGTGGGCTCTAAGATTGCGCAATTCTGCCAGTCAACACTCCCAGCAGGAATTGCACAATTTTCCCCAGTAGGGCTGCTCAGCCTATAATTTGCGCAAATCTGGATAGCAGTCATCTACTTTGCCCAAAAATTGTGCAAATCTCCTGGAAAATCGGCCCAACTCCCAGCCAGAAATGTGTGTTTCCTTCAAGCAGTCGAACAACCTTTTTCATGTGCAGCTGAGTTGACCGATTCCCTCCAGGACCAAGCAAAACAGACTTGCATTCATGGGCTACTTCTCCCAAGGAAGCATGCAAAGGCATCCCTTGTTTCAGGGATCTATGTTTAGCAAGTGGAGGTTACATGCAAGGATCATTCATAAACCTCCCAGCAAGTTTCGCTTTCCCTAGATTTATGGCATGCGTGTCACAATGTTGATCTTATCAAAACTCATCAACCAAATGTTGCAGAGCTCATTCCTCACATCAACCTTGCATCTCTGACATCCCACATCACATCTAGGAGAAGTCGACACATTTAACTTAACCATTTTGGGGTAAGCCCGCTTCCCATGCTTTGTGGGTCATTTATGTCGCTTTTGTGTTTTCACTTGTATGAGTATTTTTTTCTTGATTTCCTTGAACACTTGTTGTTGTTTACATGTATACTAGCTTTCCCTAGCATCATTTCAGTTTTCATTGCTATCTCACTGTTGTCGCATGCATGAAACTGTTTTTCACAAACGGTCGCCGATTCGGCAACTTGCCTCACCCACATGTTGTTCCATTTTTTGAATCTTTGACTCACAATTTTCATGCACGATCATTAATTTATGCTTACACTCAGTATCAGCATGCATTCACATTCACATTCACGTTCAGTTGCCCATCAGCAAGTCTGGCCAGCTCTGGCCCAAACTCTGCCTCACCAAGAGCCTCACTAAGACAGCATTGTGCAATCCTAAGAGGGAAGGCTCTACCTTCCTCTCTAGAAATTCTCATTTCTACCTAATAGCTATTCCCTAGGCTTGCCTCACAGAATCCTGAGGGACAGTGACTGCTAGCCCAGAAAATTGTGCAACACAGTCATTGAGCCTACAGTCATTGCCAGATGAAATTCTGCATTGTGCAATTCCAGTAGTCAGCACTCAGGCTAGACTGTGCATTGCGCAGTTCCAGCAGCCAGTCAACCTCATGATAGCCCAGACTATGCCTTGCATGGTCTTGGCAGTCAGTCCCCGACCTCTCGGTCAAAATTGTGCAACCTTCAGGATCAGTCACACAGCAGCACATGTACAATGGTTCTAGGAGAGCAGAGTCGAAGACACCCTTTAGAGCACACGTGGGGATGCAATCGATCAAGTGTCTATGAGCTTCCCTACTCACGAAGCCATCAAGTTACTTGTAGACAAGGGCATCAAGGTATGGCAATAGAAGCATCATAGTGAGTAGCATCATAAACAACAACTGATGGTAGCATACCAGATGCAACGAATGCAAGAGGAGGGTTGTTGACAACACGGAGGATGAACAAAGTTGCAAGCTCAAGCAGATCCTTTGATGATGAAAGAAACTTTGGATATTCAAGCTATGAGGTGATGGCGCTTCATGAAGATTGCACGGAGACAAAGAATTGAACAAAGAAGGAGTTGCATGTGCTGAAGCAACAACTCAAGGAAGAACATGAAGCTACACAGACAAGCAAATGAGGTGCAGCAGGAACAGGAACAGTAGCGGGCACAACATGCACTCACGGATGGAACTATGCTCATACAAGTTAAAGATTCGTCCCAGCAGCTGACATGGAGTAGACATCGTGAGAAGTGTTGTTGATCACATGCAAGGGATTCAGCAGCATGCATATCATTGTGCGCATGCATGCAATCCAACCCATTTAGCACACTCACCAAGGCAAAGAGAAGAAACAATTTCCAACTAGAGTTGAACATGTACTTCGGAAAGTTGATGCGCATGACCACCAACACACACTTGAAGATCAGCACGGACAGTATGCATCAATGTGTTGTCAGTTCAGTTGTACACAAGAAGACCATGTGCATGTTGTTGGACACAGATTGTCATTGATGTCAATATGGCAATATTCGAGGAGCAAAAGGAACCAAGAGGAGCAGAACTCATATATATATGTGTGTGTGTGTGTGTGTGTGTGTGTGTGCATGCATCTAAATAGCGTTCAGGGACCATATATGCCAGAATAGAGCTATCAGAGCTACAGAGGATACATATATATACCATACATATATGCCAAAGTACAGGAGCAAACAGAGCTAACAAAGGACGCAGACAACCATCGCAGCAATAGAGGAACAAGCAGAGCTATAAGGAAGCAAACAGAGCCATCAGAGGAGCAATGGGTGCATTTATATTATCGAGAGCTATCGGGCCACAAAAGAATTATATGCATGAAGATACACGTGAAATACTTGGCTCTAGGGAAAATACACTATTGGAGGCAGATTGCGAACTTGAAACTCTCTACATGGGAGTGTTGAGTTGTATTGAGTCCGGCACATCGCATCGTCATGAGGGGCCTACGTTAATGTCAAGCCCTGACCTGTGTGACTTTGAATCACCGACAGCGAGTATCGCATTGGCACTTCGGAAGTGGGATCTACAATATGTCAAGCGGTCCATTGTGATTTCCAATAGCGATATCGCGTTGGACCTCCGCCAGGGGTAAACCCTGAATGCGATGCATATCCACACAGACCCGCCGTACATTACAAATATGACTTAATCTATGATCACATCCATCGCATATCGCACGCTGTAAAGCCTTGCCACATTGGAAGCGCCAACTGCGATAGGCTATGGACTCGATGGGCATATTAACTATGGTTTAATACCATATCACATCTGGTCCATTGAAGCAGTGGAGGATCGGTTGTCAGCCATCGGTGGAGTGATGTGCCCAATATATAAAGGACCCCTGAGAGTCATGAATCACTGATTATGATTTAAGCATGGACCCAATACAAGAATAGGTACGATTTTAATATTTCCTGAAGTATGCCTTTTAGTTTGTTTGACTGTTTTTTCTCATATTCTCTGTGTAATGGAATTTCTGGCTTGCGCGAGGTGTTTGAAGCTGAAAGGCTTATGATGGCTATTCCGACGGTTCAAAAGGATGAATGTCAATGAAAAGGGGTGAATCATGGAAATTATGATTGCGATCGGGACAAAACATCTTCGTTTAATTGAAAGAACTCTGTGTATGCCACAATAATTGCCAAAAGGAGCACTGTTACGGTAAACGAGGAGGATGTGTTCTTCGTGGATTGTTTGGACCACTCTAATGAATCTACGTAACCCTAGAAAGTCAGTGAACTTGCACAATGCAGAGGAAGTCGCAGCGACCGAGGAGGAAGCCTAAGAGGCGATGTAAGTGAAAACAAATGGACAGAGGCATGGGAATGTATAAAACAAGAAAAACAAAGAACTGTTGGTGTTGTTGGTGTGGTGAAGAACCAAAGTGTGAGGTAGCAGAAGCAGCAGAGGCAATAAAGGCAGGAGAGTAGGAGTGAAGGAGAATTTCAGCTGAACAAAGATTGGCAGCATACCAGTTTATACCAAGGATGGGTTGGAGACCAAGAGGCTGGAGCCTCAAAACTGAACAGGACTGAAGTCATTGGGAGTAGGTGCTCCTAAGAACAGAACCACTGCAAAACAGAGTAGGTGCTCTAGAGGTTGGAGCCTCACTAAAGTCCAAATTGGAGCTTGGCAACTAATCACAATCAGATATATACTTATATTGTATTTATTTCATTGCACCGTGTTGTGTTTTGATAAAAGCATTAATTCCAGTTGTTAATTTATGTGTTCTATGTATACATATATATATATTCATTTGGAAATCACTAGAACAATTTAAAAAAAATTATTGATTCACCCCCCTCTCAGTATTTCCAACACATGTTAGCATATGAGTTGGATGAAGGGGACGAACCAATGCACCAATTGCAACGGAGGCAAGAGTTTGCTTCAGCAATATGTCACCATGAGGTGCATCCACACCATCACAAACAACCAAGCTTGGTATCAACTCATCACCTTCACCATCAGAAGCACGTCAAAAAGTTGGTCTTATCACAGCGGACCAAGTGTCAGTGATGTCTTGCATGGCTTGCTCAAGCTATGTTGTCTCACATAAGTACATGTGCATTGTAATGTTGAGTCATGTCAAGTGCAAGTCAACTATCAACAGTTGGATGTAACAATCATAGAGTAGGTGAAGAGTCATGAGGGTAGTTGTTATAGCACCATTTACCATTCTTGGTAGATATGATGCTTTGATTATGGCCTAGGGCAACCCTTCCTTCCAGACTTGGTCCAAAATCTAAAAAACAATGTTTTATTCCCTATACACTACTTTTCCTTGAGATAAAAGCATGTACACGTGGGTCAGCATATACCCAACCCACGTACATGTGTTAAAACACTTTAAAAAAAAACCTCAATCTCGAGCAGAGTTCATGGGTTTTACCTATTAATCACCTCCTATAGCCCATGGCCCAACTGTTTCCTAACTGAAAAAACTAATTTGGAGTAGTATAAATAAACCTCCATGGGAATGCCTTAAGGGAGAAGATATGAGATATTGATACTATAGTGAGATTATCCCTGATCGAGTCTGGAGAAATCCCTGTGCCTCTTGCACTCCCCAAAGTTTCAGGAAACCCTTGTTTCCTTGTTGGAGATATCCTTCATCTTTCTTGAGATATCCTTGTGTTGGTGATGGAGGAAGGTTGTTGAGGCCAAGAAAAGATGGATCCGGAGGAAGGTTCTACTTAGAGCTAGAGAAGGACTCAGGTCATATTTATCCACCTTACTTGTAGCTTACTTCAATAAAGAAATGTTGTTCAATTCCTAATATTAAACATGTTTATGCATTTATTTATGTTGTAATTCGTTCATGAATCTTATATTGATGTGTAATTGTTCATTCATTTATATGATCTAAAGTCAATATCATGAACATGCTTTATGTTTCTATTGTTGTATATGTTTCATTTAAATAATTTTCAGGTTTCAAAGACATTAGAAGCTGAGGGTTTGCACCCTACGGGATCTACCCAAACATAGGACCTCCGAGTAATGACACTCTTGAAAAATTCAATAGAATAAGCATTTAGGTTGTTTTCCTAAGCATTTCTCATTGTAGTTTTTCATATGCTCTGTTGGGGTTTTAAACCCAAAACCCTAGGGTGCTCTCCTTCGCAACATATTTAGCAACTCCCCTGGGATAAAATTCTTGTTATGCCTCGTTGGGTTGTTTGTTCTCAATCAGGGTTCATTTTCTTTATTGCTTGCTTTTATGGTGTTGTTTGATTCATTAGTGTTCCACGCATCAAGTCTAATCTTCTTGATCAGACCTTGATTTTTGTTTTTTCCTAATTGAGCTTTGTATACACTATTTTATTGGATTACAATCACATATACACATAGGTTTCCTCAAGAAGACTCATGTATACGCAAGTTTATTGTATTAGAAACGCGTGTGCATGCTTCTGTGTCTTTACACAGTTGCGTATACAATTTTTTGAATTGTTTTTTCAAATCTCTTTGCCCAGTTAGGTCTCTTGCCTCATGATTTATGTTGTTGTATGGTCATCTACTATCTAGAGAACTCAGTTTTCCTTCAAGATTTATTTTTCAAAATCTCCTTCTCACTTAAAAGCCTAGTGGGCCTAGGATTGCTTCTTAAGCAAGTTTGTGGTTTATGCCTTGGGTTCAAAAATTCTGTTTGAAGTTCTTGGATGTTCTGGCTTTCCAAAACAAGAAATTGATTTTGATTTCGTTTGCAGCCCGGATTTCAAGTTGCCTTGCTTTGCTTTTCCTTGTTTGATTGGCCTAGTTGCTTTTTGTGCTTTTTTGAGAGTCCTTTTTGGAAATTTTGAAAGTTTTTCTTTCTGGAAATTTTGTTGGTTTTTCGAAGTCTTTTGCTACTATTCAAGATCAGTTTGTGCAAATTTGTAGTCTCTCTTGTTTCAAGTTTCATTTATTAATGAGTTTTATAACTTGCAAGATTTAAAGACTCCTTGTGCTTATTTCTTGATCTTTGGAATTTTAGTAGTGCTTTTGAGACCTCAGAAAGTTGCTTTTGTTTCCTTAAAAGGAAAAACCACTAAAACATTGCTTTTGTTTTTCTTTTTACAAGCTTTTGGTTTATGGTTTCTTTTGTTTTGTTGTTGTGAAGCAATTGGTTTCTTTTGCAATTTGTTTTGCTTGCTTTGGAGAAAGATTTGTTTTTAATTTTTCCCCTCTACATTACCAATATTGACTTAGTTGACTCTATAAAGAACTGCATTTGCTTACGAGTGTTGTTTAGGATCTTGCATCATCATTTTAACTTGCATTAGGTTAGTTTGCATCTTAAGTATTCTTAGTCTTTTTATATTTTGGGTGTGTGTGGATTGTTTCAAAAAAGAAAAGAAAAATATTTTTCTTATATATAAGTTTTCGTAGAACCCAAGTATAAATCACTCTTCATCGAAGAAAATAATTGCATGCATATAGTTAGTTTTCTATTGGTTTCTTTTACGTCATAAAACATCATCAATCGCACTCTCATAATTCCCCAACTTAAAGAACAGCTATATAAAATCAAGCGATTTAATAAAATGAACTAGAACTTTTATATTTTTCATTAACAAACACCAACAAGTTTAGGTTCATTATGGCCTTGGAATAGATGAGTGGAGAGTTAACTCTCCAAGGCCACTCAAATTATAAAACTTAGAAGTTGAATAATGAGGAAAATCCAATGTTGTTAGAAAGATCAGGAAAACTCTGTGACTGGGAGTTAAGCATGAGGGAGAGTGAAGACAAGGAAGAGAGATACCCCTTCTCCTACTTGTTTGATCCCGCCTCACGATTGTTCTGCTCAGCTTTTGATATGAATTGGTATCCATAGTTGCCTTTCCTAGGGATCGCATAGGTGGTTGTGGAGGGGAATCTCGTGGCACCGAAGACTAACATTGCATCACGTTCAGTAGTACTTCTGGAGGGTACCCTTGTGAAGCTTGGGTGCTTGCACGGGAAAATGTTGTTGTCTGAAGGTCAGTGTGGTTGCTTCTAATACCTTCCCTAGTAGGCCTAGGGTGTAATTACCCCAGACTATTTTTGAAACACCTTTGATTTTGGCTTTATTGTATTTTGGAGTCTGGTCCTAATCACCTAGAGTGAAAATACTTGAAAGTAGTTTGATTGTTTATATCTTTAGGGACTTTTAGAGTGTGTTCTTTGCTCCTAGTTTCCCAAGCTTTACAACTTTTTTGAGTCTTTAAGTAGATTTCTTAAAAATAATTCAAAGTGGCTGATCGACCGGCTCGTCGGTCTAAAAGACTTCATGGGCTTTCACCTACTAGTCCTTAGCTTTCTCCTCAAAGGCGTAGGAGCAATTCTTCCAGTGGTTTTCAAAAGGTGGCAGCAGGTGCATCAGAGATTGATCCTTCGATTGGAGTTATTGATTCACAAGATAGACCTTGGACAAGTAGAGAGTTGGAGAGAAACACTCTATTTCTTTCTCAATTTCTCTTCCAGTAGGAAGACGTTATTGAAGTCGAGGAGCTCCTTGAGTCTATTTTGACTCATAATTCTCCTCTTCCTTCCGATCATCCAAACATTTTATTATACGTCAAGACTCCGACCAATAGGCCTTTGAGCCCAAGTTTATATTGAATATGACCACTGTTAGAAGCATGGAATCCATGACAAGTGCTACGAGTATGAAAACTCCAGTATCCGTACAAGGAGGAGGAACAATTTCTATACCTTTTGTTACTCCTAGAACTGTTATATTTGGTTCTACATCCATTCCATCTTCGAGTGGAAGTTCTCAAGTTGTTGCCTCCGGCATTGAATTTTTCCCTTTTCGAATGTCGACCAACGTGGTTCCTTCAGTTCCATTAAGTATTCAATTAGTTTCCTCCACATCCATGGCAAGTGGATCAGCTTATTTTCAGGGTTTCCCGTTTATGGGTGGTCATATACCACACTCCAACCCATCTTTGGGATCAATACCTTTTTCCTCTATTGGTCAAAGTTATAATCCATTTCAAGGTTGGACAAACCCTTCGGTTAGTGGGTTGGGAGCCAGGAATCAATCTTATTTTAGCTAACAATGTAATATGTCATATTCTTCTGTCAGTTCATTCCATAACTTTTCTCCCTGTGCTAATGCATGGAACCCTCACCAAGGGCTCTCTTCTCCTTTTAAAACTTCTCTAGGGGGCAATTTCACTAGTTACAGAAGTTTTTCAGCAGGAGTTGGTCAAACTCCAGTTTCTTCTGGACCATAAGGATCTCCTTATGGTTCAGTTGGGTCTATGAGTTACTTTAGGAAACCTAGTGCCTTTACAAATATAGGCCATTATTTTCAGAACATTGGGAGTTTTTCCCACACCTAGTGGAATCCTCAAGGTCCTCTGTGACTACCTTTCCTTGCAACATTAAACTTTCCAAATCTTTCTAAATTGACTAATGATCCGATTAGGTATAACCCGGTTTGGACTTCAGTCCCAACCAAACTTCCCTCAGATATACCTAAATTTGAAGGGAAAACTAGTGAAGATCTAGGTGACCATGTAACCACTTTCCACTTATGGTGTTCGTCAAACTCCTTGATAGATGTTTCAATCAGGTTGAGATTATTTCAACGTAACCTAACTGGGAATGTAGCTAAGTGGTACATAGATCTTTTAGGGGGGACCTTCACTTCTTTCGGCGATTTGGCTACTATCGTTTTGAATCTTGAATGGTTTCTTAAATTGTTACAACCTGATATCTCTAAGGACTCTCTACAATGTTTTCACCGAAGAGCAGGCTATTTTCAGAGCCTAGCAATTAGAACTTATATATTCTCATTCTGGGGTTCTTCAAAAAATTCTACCTAACGCTCCTAGGTCCAAGGTTGATATAGCCAAACTGAAGCTAGGTCCCCATGCTGACGGTCTAATCAGATTGATTGATGCTAACACGGCTAACCTGTTGAATCAATTGCAACAGTTGTCTTTACAAACTGCTTCTTCTATGTATGCATCGTCGTCTGTATCTACCCCTTCCCAACCTACATCTATAAATGTCGTCCAAACTTCTAATCCCAAAGGAAACCAACAATCTGATGGGAAGAATAAAGGAAGAGGTAGGAAAAAGAGCCAGGATGGGAAGGGCAATGCAAACAAACCCAGTAATGATGTCGGACGGGGTAGGAAAGAGTCCAAAAAAAAAGTAAAATTTCCATGCAAGTTATGCAATGGAGATCATTTGACTCATCCCTGCCCTGGATCCAAGATGCTCAGCACTTATTAGTGTAGCAAGGGTCCTCTAGCTCCTAGGTTGTTCTCACTAACCCTTTTCCCCAAGGGAATTAATTATTTGCTGGCGCAAACTCTAATATTAGTACCCCCGCAAGGGAAAATCAAGAAAGGGATCATTCATCAAATGTCTACATGATGAGTTCACATATCAACATCACTATGTGATTGCATGATTACGGTGAATAGGAATCATAAGGCTAACTCTGATTCTGATGCTTCAGAGCCGCTCCATATTGAGAGGCCCTATGTTGAGTCTATACCTCGGATGTCGAAAGGCTCCGCAAAGCGCTCAACCATTAACCCTAATGCTAGGGCAACCCAAAACTAATTTATTGTAGAGGATCGAGCTTAGAGTTCTTGTGCTATGACAGCCTTAAAGGTACTCCACTCATGCCCTACTCAAAGCAGTGCATTACTCTCCACAATCGGAGCAGCAGATCCAAAAAATTTTCTTGTGATGACTTTTGATATGTCAAATGTCAAAAAGAGACTCCTGCATCATATGGCTTTCCAGATAAATTCCACACATCGAAAGACCAAAATCTTTCGAACTGTTATAGATGAGGGAGCTTCCACATGTGTGATCTCCGTGTCATGTTGGAAGGCCATTGGATCACCTCAATTTGTTCCTCCACCTACTCTATTGACGGTATTTGATGGACATTCTCATAGGCTGCATGGGATTATTCCATCCTTTCCCATTTGTGTTGGGTTAAAGGGGATAAATATTGAGGTAGAAATAGTCGATGTGCATCTGGAGTACAACCTCCTTTTAGGAAGGAATTGGATTTATGAGATGGATGCCATAGTATCATCATTATTTTGCATCCTTTGTTTTCCTCATGAAGGGAGGACCATAAAAGTTGATCAAATGGATTATTCTCTGGGTAACTCCCACGCATCTTCTGAGTTTATTGTTCCATTAGTGGACAATCCCAGGCAATCTATAAAGAATTTAGGAGTTGGAATGTACTCTTCCTTAATGGTTACTTTTGATCTTCCTTCTCCTACAGCTAGAATCAATGCTATTTCCTCCTCCAAGGGACCTTCTCGAAGAGAGTTCTTTCAAACTCATTATTTTTCAGACCTTTGGCGTTTACCCTCCTATACCACCACATTAGATGGAGGGAAGGTAGGTGGAATGGCATGTCCTATGTCTATAGCAGAAATTGCTTATCATTCTATCGTTAACTATGTAGACTCCCATCCTACTCCTTTCTCACCAGAGGAGTTAGATGGATATGTGGCTCCGACCTGGACCCTTGATTCAACTTCGGCTCAGGATTACATAGATACTGTCTTACCATCTGAGGAAGCAATGATGGGTGTTGATAGACCATGGGATGACCTACATCATCATTCATACTTCCTCCCTCATTTGCAAGAAATTAAGTCGAGTTTGTCTAGTCCTTCTACTAGTAATGTTCATACAGTTTTAAATCCTTTGGCCCCAGCATAGTTTTTGGTTGAAGGTAACATGTATGTTATCTCACAAACTGTACCAGTGAACATCTCTAGGAATCATAACATAATTGAAAATTTCTTCATTGGAGCTGACTGTTTCCCTTAAGAAATTCAAACTTATACCAATCTCTTCAAAGAGTTTCATGATGTGTTTGCTTGGTCTTATGAGGAAATGTCTTAAATAAATCCATTTATAGTCCATCATGAGATCAAGACATATGAAAATGCTAAACCTATTTGTCAAAAACTTCGACCGGTTAATCCTAGAAAAGCAGCAACTATCAAAGCTGAAGTCGAGAAGCTGTTAAAGGTGGGTTTCATATACCTCATTCCTTTAACTGAGTGGGTCTCTAATCTAGTCCCCATAGACAAAAATCAAGGAACAATTCGAGTATGCATTAACTTTAGGGACTTAAATAAGGCTTGTCTAAAATACAATTACCCCATGCCCTTTATTGATCAAATTATTGATGAATGTGCGGGTAATGCAATTTTTTCGTTCATGGACAAATTCTCTGGTTATAATCAAATTAGTATCTATCTAGAAGATCAGCGCAAGACAGCCTTTATTTGTCCCTGGGGTACATTTGCATACAAAAAGATTCCTTTTGGCCTCAAAAATGTTGGAGCCACTTTTTAGCAAGCCATGTCTTATGCTTTTCACGACATCAAGCATGTTATCAAAGCATATCTGGATGATTTAGTTGCTCATTCTCAAAAGATAATTGATCATCTTAAGCATCTTCAATTGATCTTTGAGCAACGTCATTTTTATAAAATCCGGTTGAATCCAAATAAGTGCATTTTCACAGTCACATATGGTTGGTTGTTAGGATTCATCATGTCAATAGAGGGGATTCGTATAGATCCCTTCAAGGTTTAGGAAATACTTCAGTTGCCTCCCCCGTCTTCCATATATCAACTTCAAAGTCTCCAAGGAAAAGCAAATTTCTTGAGGAGATTTACAGCCAATTATGTCGAGATCACAAAAGGATTTATGCGTTTGCTTAAGAAATGGGTCCCATTTGTATGGGATGATTTCGCACAACGATCTTTTGATGCTTTGGAAAAAGCATTAACCTCTATCCCATTGTTGAGTCCACCTGATTATAGCAGAGATTTCCTCTTGTATCTTGCTACAGTAGAATCAACCATATGTATTGTTCTGGTTCAAGAAGATGATGCCTTATGTGAGCATGTAATCTACTTTCTAAGTCGAGGCTTGGTAGGTCCTCAACTATGCTATTCTCCCATCGAGAAATTAGCTTTTGTAGTTGTCCATGCTATCTAGTGGCTTCAGAATTACATTCTGCTTCAAAAAACGTTCGTCGTAGCAGTCCTCAATCCATTTCAGTTTGTTCTCGGTAGGCGAGTTATTGGGGGAAAATATAATATATGGATTGTAATTTTGCAAGAATTCAATCTCGAATTCATGTCATCTAAATCTAATAAATCTTTAGTATTTGTGAAGCTGATATCAGAGTTTCCTTGTGAGGAAGAAATTATACACAAGGAAATTTTTCTGATGAACATTTATTACTTATTTCCTCATAATATCCTTGGTATGGGTATATCATTATATATCTACAAGCTTTGAAGTTTCCACCCGGTTTTTCCAAGGACGAGCGTAGAAAGTTACGTCACCTTACTAAGAATTATGTTATTATAGGTGACACATTGTATCGTCATGGGATTGATTCAATCCTTAGGTGTTGTTTAACCTTGGAAGAAGCTGAGTCAATTCTTAATGATTGCCACAGTGGAGCTTGTGGAAGTCATCTATCTGGGCTTTCAATAGCCCAAAACATTTTGCGAGCAAGCTACTTTTGGCCTTCGATCTTCAAAGATTGTATTGAGGTGGTCAAAAGATGCCATCCTTTTCAGGTCTATACTCGGAAATGCATGTACATCCAGCGTTGCTTTTCGCTGTTATCACCATCAGCCCTTTCACAAAGTGGGGCATTGATTTTACTACTTGTAATCTGCCTTCGGCAAGAAATCACAAGTATATCATTATGGCCATAGACTACTTTAGGAAGTGGGCTGAGGCCATGCCTACTTTTAAGAAAGATAGTGAAACAACAATCTTGTTTCTCTTCAATCAAGTTATTTCCTGATTTGGTATCCCTAAGGAGATTGTCAGTGACCATGGCAGTCATTTCCAAAATCAACTGATGTCTGAATTGGCTCTCAAGTTGGGTTTCTAGCAGGAGCAATCATCTCTGTATTATCTTCAGGCCAATAGGCAGGTTGAAGCCAGGAACAAATCCCTTAAAATCATCCTACAAAGGAAGATTAACAAAGCTAGATCCAATTGGCACATCATGTTGTATCTGGCACTTTGGGCATACCAGACGTCAGTTAGGACCGCCACTGGCTTTACTCCTTTTCAACTGGTTCATGGGTTGGAATCTATCTTTCCAATTGAATGTGAAATTCCTTCTCGTAAACTAGTTGTTGAACTTCTTCCAAAGACTTCTAGTCTCAAAGAGAGCCTTGTTCATTTGGAGCATCTTGATGAGTAGCGTCGAGATGCCACCACAATAAATGAAGCCCATAAAAAGAGGGTAAAAACTCAATACAATAAAGTTGTTTGTCCTAGAAATTTTTCTCAAGGTGACCTTCTCTTGGTCTATGATCAAGACAAAGATGCCTTGGGGCCAGGCAAGTTTAAGTCTATGTGGTACGGTCCCTTTATTGTCGAGTGAGTTTTGAAAAAGGGAGCTTATGAATTAATTGAATTTGAAAGAAACAAGTTGACGAAGCCCATTAATGGGCTCTACCTTAAGAAGCACTTTTCTTAGGCTTCGGTTGAGCACTTAATCATTTGCATATATTATATGTTTGTACATATCTATTTATCGGTTTTAGTGATGTCAATATTTTGTATCTGCTTTGGTAGGAATTGATGGATGATTCAATATATTTAGGGTTCATCAATGGTGCGAGTAAGCATACCCAGAACCTTGCTTCCGTGGCATGGGTGATTTATTATCCATCAGACCAGTTGATGGTTTCGAGAGGAGTATGTATCAGTCCTGCTTCGAATAATATTTCCAAATATACTTTTGTTATTAATTTGATATCCAAAGTAATATCTCTTGATATTTATTCGTTAATGGTTTATTTAGATTCACAACTGGTGGTATCTCAACTGAATAACATTTATCGGGTATGAGATCCTATTTGTATCGCCAATTTTTGAGAGTGCGAGCGTTGTAGTGATCATTTGGTTATATCACATTTGTTTACATTCCACAATCATAAAATTCTTTAGCAGATTCCATTGCTAATCAAGCATTGGATTGGCATATAAATCATTCATCAAAAAAAAAAAAAAATTGTTAAAATATCAAAAATGATTAAAAGCATGATTAAAGGGTTACTTGGAAATTTTGGAGAAATTTGAACGTTTGAATTTGATGGAGGAGTTTGTTTGAGTTTTTCTCCACAGCTCCTTGCTCAAAACACAAATGACAAAAATGTGAGTCCAAAAGTCTTTATATAGGTTGAAAAATGAAAATTATTTTTTCAAAAGTTGATTTTTATCTTATGGACTTTTTAACCTTTTGGCTTGGAGTGTCAGGAATGGGTTATCTTTATAGGAAATGTTGGAGACTTCTTGGAGAAATCACTTCCATCCCATGACCACAAACCCGTCACATCATGGAAGGTATCATTTTCTTACTAGCATATAGGTTAGGGAATACCACTCTCCGCTACATTTTGCATCCTAACCTCCATATTGTGATATTTTTTCCATAGGGTCCACCCCATCGTGTCTCGATTCATAAACCATTTTCCCTTGCCGACTTTAAAATCATGATGCGATGGTAGATCCAACCTTTACATGGGCATATTATAGATCCTCACTAACATTTATTGCCCATGCTACTACATTGAATAGATTCGGGAGTCCTCTTTAGCCCAGCCATGACTTGTGCATTGAAGACTCATTCTCGTCCTTTTGTGCTATTTTCTGGACTTATACCCTAGAGGCTCCTTTGTGTTGAGTTGTACTATTGCATTGCATATTGATTATTTGCACCTTTTGGCCTTTTGATCCGGCTTCACTTGGACTCGTGTTTACACCACTTTTCGACCATGTCTTCTGCAAAATCAACCTTGCAATCACTTAGCCTTTGCAACTTGACACACCCTTTTACCCATGGAAAGAACATTCCTTTGAGTGCCATTAACCAATTTTTGCCACATTGCATTACGCATAGGAATGTTCCCCTCCCAGGAAATAGAGCATCTGCTTTTTTGACACTCGTTTTTTCCACTGCACTATAGCATTATTTTATTCTTTTTTAGGCTTCATATAAAAGAAAAAGACAAAAAAATCATATCTCGCAAAAAAGACGGGAACGGGACATTATTTCCATATTTGATGGAAAGTAGAGTCAGTCGTGTCGCCCTTAAACAAAGAGCTCAAAAGTAAGCCATTCCTCCATTGGGATGGGATCTAGTTTGACTTAGGAGAGTCTTAACCTTGTCATTGAGTCAGTACTCCTCCAATTGGTTATCTCTTCCAATCATATGGAGAGTTTTCTTATGCCTCCTGCATGACAAACTTATACAAAGTTATCTTATAATGCCATGTAGTCACAGTTGAGTTATTCCTTTGTTCAAGGGAAGTAAACACGAGTCGGCCTCTTTGCGATGTCTCTTGACCTATTTTTTAGTTGGTCATCCCTTATTGTCAGCATCATGTTCGTTATCACATCAACTTTATTGGTCCTTTCTTATGCCGGTTTGAGAAGGTCTCCACTGACTTCTTGTTGGCGGGTCTTTATCTTATCAACTACGACAAATTACTCTGAGGACAGATACTAGAGCTACACCCTGGCCTTATTTTCATTATTGATAGGTTACCTTGTGCTCAACATCGATCAGTATCATGGGTCTTTGACTGAGTGGTTTCCCTTGTGTTCGACATCAGCTTTCATTATCACACATTGGGATTCGTGCAATACCTTGGTTTCCATTTGACCCTATGGTAGTTTCCTTGCCTTTGTGTTAGCTTTCATTATTGGTTGGTTCAGAGGGTTTCTATCATGTGCTAATTACATCTTGTGTATGCCAGAAACATGCTTTGGTTGGGTTACTACATCTTTGTTCATGTGATTCCTTCCACATTATTGGCCTATAGATTACACTCGCCTAGATTAATGAAAGATGCCTTAATTCCTCCCTTCTAGCAGACCTTTTCCCATTGACTTCAGCTCATTTCTCTGGGAAAGAGATCTAGAGTCCATTTGGCAGTACCTTAGGGTTTGCAGTTATCAGTGGCAAATTCCTTTGCTATCTACAATGGGAAAGCATCATTGTCTCTTGATTGATAGATTCTTCCAAGTGTTCGACTATAGCTCATTTATTCGCACTTGTTAGATTGTAGTGGGTACCTTGACTCTCATCATCATTATTGGTGAGTAGCCCCATGTTTGTTAATGTTATACATCAATGACCAGTAATCAAATGATTTCTCACATGGTCAAATTCACATCATTTATTCCCATTGTGTAGAAATGTACCATGGCAGTCAGTGAAGACCTTGGGTTTGCATCAACATGTCTTGGTTCACTTGTCAGTTGCTCATGTTTCTGCTAGTGGACACCATCCACCTTATATGTTGCAGTTCCTTATAGCGACATCCTATATGTTGGCACCCAAGTTGCGGTGTAGTACCATTTATTCCACCATGTTGACTTGGTACTATTTGGATTAGTTTCTTGATTTCATTGGTCAGCTTCATATTTCAACATCATTAATCAGCTCTTTATATGTGATATTCAGACATGTACTTTCTTAATTATGATTAGATGATCCATTATGTATTTTCAGTTCCTTTATACTTGTATGCATATTGGATCCGCTTTTGTACTTGACTTGCAGACATGCTTTACTATTTCTGAGCATGGGTATGGCCGCCTCAGAGAGCATTTTCTTTCTGATCTCTTTCACTGGCTTGGCAGGCTGAATTCTGGTGAACTCCTCCTCGGTCTCGGCATGATTCCTTCTATACACTTAATACATTTCAGCCATCATGTACCCCTTCTGACCTCATATATTAGGGGGCATCTATTATAGCACCATTTACCATTCTTGGTAGATCTGATGCTCTAATTATGGCCTAGGGCAACCCTTCCTTCCAGACTTGGTCCAAAATCTAAAAAATAGTGTGTTATTCCCTACACGCTACTTTTCCTTGTGTAAAAGAGTGTACATGCAGGTTAGCATATACCCAACCTGTGTACATGTGTTAAAACACTTTAAAAAAAAATCCTTAATTTCGGGCGGATTTCATGGGTTTTACTTGTTATTCACCTCCTATAGCCCGTGGCCCAACTGTTTCCCAACTGAAAAAACTAATTTGGAGAAGTATAAATAAACCTCCATGGGAAGGCCTTAAGGGAGAAGATATGAGATATTAATACTATAGTGGGATTATCCCTAATCAAGTCTAATGAAATATTTGTGCCTCTTGCACTCCCCAAAGTTTAAGGAAACCCTTGTTTCCTTATTGGAGATATCCTTCATCTTTCTTGAGATATCCTTGTGTTGGTGATGGAGGAATATTGTTGAGGGCAGGAAAGGATGGATCCGGAGGACTATTACGCTTGGAGCCGGAGAAGGACTCAAGTCGTATTTCTCCACGTTACTTATAGCTTACTTCGATAAAGAAATGTTGTTCAGTTCCCCATATTAAACATGTTTATGCATTGATTTATGTTGTAATTTGTTCATGAATCTTATATTGATGTGTAATTGTTCATTCATTTATATGATCTAAAGTTAATATTATGAACATGCTTTGTGTTTCTACTATTGTATATGTTTCATTTGAATAATTTCCAAGTTTCAAAGACATCAAGAGAAGCTGAGGGTTCGCACCTTGTGGGATCTACCCAAACATAGGACCTCTGGGTAAGGACACTCTTGCACAGTTCAATAGAATAAGGATTTAGGTTGTTTGCCTGGGCATTTCTTGTTGTTTTTTGCCATCTACTTTGTTGGGGTTTTCAACCCAAGATCCTAGGGTGACCTCACCCGCAACAGTAGTTGAATTGTCACAAAGGGGAATGTCAAGGGTCACCCCACCCTTTGCTATAAATAGTCCCTCATAACTCATTATTGAGGCTTTTTGTCATCCAAGCTTCTGATAATACTATCTTGGAAAGAGCTTGGACAGTATTATAACGTGCCTTGGCTTCTCCACTACACGGAGCTAGTTCATCTCTTTGGAGGTGTCAGTCCAGGCAGTAACTCCTCAAAACAATTCATTGATTTCATTTAGATTGGTGTTTATTATATACATGAGGTAGAGACTGTTCATTTCATCTTCCGGTGACTATTCATATTCTCCATTATTTATTTACATCAATTCCATTTATTCACCCAATCCTGATGATTAGGTGTCAACATTCCCCCCCTTAATCTAAAGGGATGTCTGTGAGTCCAAGCATCATTCTGAATCTTTCAAGCTTTTCTCTTCCAAGCGCTTTGGTGAAGATGTTTTCAATTTGCTCGTTCGTGGAACAATGGCGGAGATGGATTGTTTTGGCATCAACATGATGTCGAATTAGATGATATTTAGTATTGATGTGCTTCGTTCGATCATGGAACTTTGGGTTCTTGGCCAACTTTATTACAGAGGTATTTTCAATCATGAGTGGAGTTGATTGTACTTGTTTTACCTACAAATCTTCAAGAATTTTCATGAGCCACACAATTTCTTTTGTTGTCTCAACTGCTGCCACGTATTCTTCTTGTATTGTGGAATCTATTGGAACTGATTGTTTGTGTGATCTACAAGAGATAGCTCCTGATCCAAGACTCATATCATATCCTAAAGTAGATACCCCAGTTTCTTTGTCTCCATCAAAGTCTGAATCATAGTATCCAATCAAGCTGAAGTCGTCCACCTGTGTATACTTGATTCCAAAGTCTTGAGTTCCCTTCAAGTACCTTAGAACACTTTTTGCAGCAGACCAATGTCCCTTACAAGGCTTTTGCATAAGCTTGGAGAGGATTCCAACAGCAAACGAAATGTCTGGTCTAGTAGTAGTTAGGTAGTTGAGACTTCCTACAAGCTGTATATACTTTGTTGCATCCTCAAATTCTTTTCCTTCAATAGATGTGAGATTCAAGTTTTGTTCCATTGGATTAGTAAGAGGATTTCATTCTGTCATGCCAAACATGTTCAACAAATCTCCAATGTACTTATTTTGAGAAAGAAATATGGACTTTGGATGTTGAGTTACTTCAATACCAAGATAGTAATGAACATAGCCCAAATCATTCATTTCAAAACTTTTCCCCAATTCCCTCTTTATGGATGCAATGTAGCTTTCATTGTTCACTGTCATCAAAATATCATCTACATATACCACAAGATATACAACTATTATTCCAACTTTATTGACAAATAAAGTTGCATCATCAAGATCATAATGTTTGAAATTGAGTTTCAGAAGATGCTTATTTAGTTTTCATACCATGCTTGTGGTGCTTGTTTGAGGCCATACAGGGACTTCAAAAGTTTGCATACTTTATGTTCATGTCCTTTCACAGCAAATCCTTCAGCCTGGGACATAAAAACATTCTCTTTTGGATCTCCATTTAGGAAAGCAGTTTTTACATCCATTTGATGAACTTTCCAATCGTTCTGAGCTGCTACGGCAAAGAGTGTCCGGATGGTAGCCCATTTTGTTGTGGGGGAAAAGTCTCCTCATAATCGACCCCTTCCTTCTGTGCAAAACCTTTTACCATAAGCCTGGCTTTGTGCTTGTCAAGTGAGCCATTAGCTTTATACTTGTTCTTGTAGACCCACTTGCAGCCAATTGGTTTGGTTCCTAATGGAGGATCAACCAGCTTCCAAGTGTCGTTCTTTAGGAGGGCATCATACTCCTTTTGCATTGCTTCTTTCCATTCATCATGAGAAGCAACTTCTTTGAAGGAAGTTGGTTCAAAATCTGTAGACAAGTTCAATTCACAATCATAAGAAACATCC
>APFE031338709.1:4761-34194 GCA_000404065.3 Pinus taeda | reverse complement strand
AGTTGGGACTGAATCAAGATTGAGTCTCCCAATTCTATCAATCACATCACTTAAAGCATCATCCGTTGTTGGAGTTTCATGCGGGGGAGAGAGTTCTTCAAAAGAAGATTACACATGTTGATTTAGTATAGGAATCCCCCCTTCAAGATGTGGAATCTAATTATCAAATTCTTGAAATTATTTTTCATTTGCGAATCTATCCAAGCGATCAAGTTGTTGCTCGACAACATTGTCAATTTTGGATGATTCAAGAAAAATTACATCTCTAGATACAACAAACATTTTATTGACTTCATCATAGAGATGATATGCTTTGGAGGTGTTTGAATACCCTAGGAAGATACACTTACAACTTCTTGCACCAAATTTATTTCTATGTACCTTTGGTATCAAGGCATAACAGGTGGAACCAAAGACCCTGAGATGCTTTACAAAAGGAATGTGCCCATACCACATTTCATAAGGAGTCTTGTTTCTAATAGCATTAGATGGACATCTATTCTTTATATATGCAGCACATAGAACAGCATCAGCCCAAAACATTATTTTTACATTTTTGAAGAAGAGCATGGAGCGTACCATATTTAAGATTGTCCTATTCATTATTTCAGCTACACCATTCTATTGGGAATCATAAGGTACAGTCATTTGATGTTTGATCCCATGTTGGCGAAGATAGTTTTCAAATTCATTTGATGTGCATTCTTTTCCATTATCAGTGTGAATAAACCTAATATGAGATTGTGCAACATTTTCAATCCATTTATGAAAGTTCTTGAATGTTTGAAAAGCATCAAATTTGTTCTTCAATAAATAAACCCAACACATTCTGGTGTAGTCATCAATAAATGTCATCATATATTTATTTCCATTTGCATAAGGAAGAGGCATTGGACCACATAAATCTAAATGAATGAGTTCAATTTTTCTATGTTCTCTTGAATGTAAATCATGAAAATATTGTTTGCTATGCTTTCCTAGAATGCAAGAATCACATTGCTTGAATTTCCTAGGAATTGTAGGCAAACTAGCAACACCATTTTTCTTCAACAAGTGGAGGATGTCATAGTTCAAAAGTCCAAATCTAGCATGCCATAATAAACTTGATGGAAGTGTACCTTCTTCATAATGAGAATTTTATGAGAATTGTATGAGAAATGTTGTGCACGAGCAAAGGTACCTTGCAGCTTGACAAAGCCTTTCTTCTTCTATTCCCCTCTTGACAAGAGAGTGGTCAGATGCTTTTCTCACCTCAAGCTTGCCATTAAACATATGAATGGAGTGACCTTGCTAGCGGATGTGGACCAAGGACAACAAGTTTCTCTTCAGTTGTGGAAGATATAAACATGATGTAGAAGAAAGTCTGGAAGACCATGCAAGTTAAGCCTGATTGTGCCAAGCCTGATGGCTTGATTTTTGATTGGTCTACAAAGTATACTGCTCCGTCAACATTGTCAGTGAATTCTTCAAAAAAATATTTTCTATGAGTCATGTGGCAAGTTGCTCCTGAATCAATCAACCAATCATTTTTCTACAAAGCAAGTGAAGCATTAAATAAATCTTAATTTACTCCAATATTACATTGTGCCACCACATAATGAGCAGATTCAGGTGCTTTACCATTGTCTATGTCATTAGTTTTACCTTTGGGTTGACTTCTTTGTTGCTCAATTTTGTCCCAAGGTATTTTTCATGTATAGGCATCACATGATCCATTTCTTTTGCAGCGTATGTGGTGCAAATCTACCTTTTCTCCTTGAGAGTGTCTACCCCCTACCTCTGAAATTTATTCCTCTTCCTTTTCGACCACCTCTTCCTCTAGAAGAATCTTGAGCAAGATTATTCTCTCTATGTGCAAGACACACAAATTTTTTGGAAGACTGAAAACCTTTTCTCTTTTTCAACAAATTTCTCCATCATAAAATTTGAAATTAGACCAAAAATAATTGCAGTATTCGTAGCAAAACACTAATAGTAATTTGCTATGTCTTTACAAAATGGAATCAACTACAAGCTCTCACTATTCATATATCATGAAATATATATTGTATTCCTTATAACATAACCAAAAAACTTCATATTCCACAATTTATACCATGGCATGCCATATATATGCACATCATAAGGAGAACTCCACACTTCATAAGAAGAAGTCAACGCAGAAATTATGAATCCAACATTAAAAAGGCACCAAGCACAGTCACCAAGTTAATGCACATATAAGAAAAGGCATATCATATATAAACTTATGGAATGCACCAGCCAGCGTATACGAAATCAATTCTCCATAAGACTTTTCATACCAAGACCTACTACGATGTTACCACCAGAAACATTAGTAAATCATTTTTTTTTCATGTTTAAAATCCCATGCCGTAAACTTTTCGAGTGATTCTGATGAGGTTAATTTGTACTGACAGCTACCCCGTCGTATTACACATTAAATGATTGGTATGGGATTTATGGAAACATATCCCCCAACGGTAATTTCATACTCGTGAACAGTTGGGGTTGAACATAGCAATGTCATTGAACCAATGGTATCAAATACAACCACCACCACTGTAATACGGAGTCAGTCAACAGGATTGAATTGGAAAACAAAATGGGGGGCATTGTTCTATGTATGGGAAGTTCTAGCAGCATATGGGAGCCAACAGACAAGATTTTAAAACTCGTGAGCCAAAATGGGAACGCAATACATAAGGGCGGTGCAAAGCCAACGTTCGACAAGTTGACAATTCGAACTCAGATTTCACAATAATGGCTAATGAATAGTCAATTTAACAACACAAACACGATCACTCTAGCATACATGTCATTCAATCAACTATCAATCTTCTTCAATGTATGAGCTTCTTAATGGATTTTAATCATTGAAATCACTTACTAAACACCATCAATATTTGAACGCAGTCGACGAAAAATGCACACTGCAGTCTCACTATTCAACACAACACATCCAAGTTTTGACCAAGCTCAAAGTCTTTTAATGCACATGTTCCATCTCTCAGCACCGAAGCTTCAACGATTGTTTGTAGGTCTGCTCCAAACAATCCAAATAGAGATTAGGAAAATCGTTCCATCGTTTTCTGAAGGAACAAAATTGAAGGGATTCTTCTATCTGCGTCCAACGGCTACGACTGACAAATCCTCCAATGCCTCTAGCAACATCCAGAAGGTATTGCCAGATGTTTGGATATTTAAGAAGGTATTAGAACAAGGAAGATTACAGCAGAGCAGCGCAACGTATTATAGGTGAATATGAATAAAAAATGGTCAGAGAAGAGGGCGCAGAAAATGATTATGGTAGAGAGCCCAAAGAGAAAATATGGTAGAAAAACTGATACAAGGAGTTACAACTAATTTTAGGAACTTGGCTCTGATACCATGTCAGTGCAAGCAGTAACTCCTCAAAACAATCCATTGATTTCATTTAGATTGGTGTTTATTATATACATGAGGGAGATAATATTCATTTCATCTCTCGGTGACTATTCATATTCTCCATTATTTATTTACATTAAATTCAGTTATTCACCCAATCCTGATGATTAGGTGTCAACATGAGGAGCAGGCGGATGTAGTTGTAACATTCCACTATTGGGGCTAGCGGATTTACATGGATGTAATGTATGATTGGAACTTACACTTATTTATGTAATAAGAGCCAACACGTTTTCACACATGTATTGTATCTATTGTAAGACTGATCTTTAACACTTGGAATGCATGTTGCTTTAACCTGTGTTCTACATCTGAATTGTTTCATTTGTTGTAATGCATAATCTATTAATAGAGATGTGTTGTATATGTTGTTAATGTTGTCCCATCCATGTCGACTGCTCTGCCGGACATCAGACAGACCTTTCATATGAAGCTTGTTATAAAAACCATTGCACTCGTTTGAACTAATCCGTGAGTATTGTATGTGTTATCTTACCTTGTATGTTGTGACTGTCGCATTTGTGTGGACTGCTCCACTAGAAGCTGTGTATGTCCTATGTGTTGTGTGTTCCTAGCCGAGTTGGGACTGATCCCTTTCAACCTAGAACTCACCTTCACCCTCATCTCAACCCACTTGTGTCATAACCTCTCATACACCTTCTTTGACTCACTGCAGTGGACACGCCCTTGCTACTGATAGAGTTATCTTACTTTCCTCTGTGCGACATCAAAGTCAAGGCATTACCTTATAACCCACAACTGGGACTCCTACACCAAACGGTCTGAGGTCTGATTGGGACTTCTTACTGGGGAGATCCCCTTACATGTTGGCGGGTCCAACACCGTTAACATTTTGGCACTAGAAGGAGGGTCATATGACAAGCTGAGTCCTCACATTTGTTTTGAATCTTTACACATCTATCATGACTAACTAACGATTTGCTCTTCCAAAATGTATGTCTTATGGAAACAATTTCATCATCCTGAAAAGCTCTCGAATAACTTATCTCATAAAACATTGATGGTGGAGGCTACATAGCCTTGGTAAGGCACACAGTCGGCGTTGTAGGCTCATGCGAAAGACATGGATTCTTTGAAGAATACAAGAGTTGTGTTTTGTTCATCTACACACTTCGAGGGCACCCAAAGCACTGGTGTGCCACCCTACCCGAAAAATCTATTCGTTCTCTTGCCCATATGGTCACAGAGATAGATTGTGCTTTCAATCACTATGGTTGTAAAGCACTCAACAAAGATAATCTAAAAATATGAAAAGCACCAAATGAATCTATTGAGTAGTTTCACACACGCTTTTGTAATCTTGCATATTGATTCCCGGAAGATGATATTGATTAGGAATTTCTTGATGGAAGATTTGAGTATCTTCTTCACATATCTGATCCCTGATCCGCACACTTCGATGATGGAGCTGCACAATCACAGGCAGGCACAGTTGATGTCATAAGTGATTGTCCGCCTTCACCTCATCAAACAACTCCACCACTGTGGAGTGATGTGGGAGATCATGCACTCACCTTGGTTGAACTGTCACATTCTCCCACCCCACCTGCTCTTGAGATTTGCATAGATTTGGCTAGCAAGCCTGATGGTTGTCACATGGAATCTTTCCCTCGACCTTCATCCTCACATTCTGTTGATCCTCCAGATTGTATTGTCTTGTGTTCTCCCATTTTGGACTCCTCACTTGTTGTGAATGAGGATCAAGTTTTCAATGGAGTTGGTGTTATGCAACCAACCTACGTCATCATTCATGATGAGTGTGTGTAGGAATCTAAAGAAGAACTCGCAGCCAAGGATGACTCCCTTCCAGCCATGCCTCATCTGCTTCATCCTGACATCCCTTGTGATTCTTCCACTGCTGATTTCTCCTGTGAAAACTCATTTCTGAATGCTTCTACTTCTGATCATTCACAGGGAACCTTGAATGTCAGTCTGTCATTACAGTGCAAAGAGGACACATCTTCCTCAAAAAATCCGTTCCATCTATCATCTATCTTTCTTGAACACACAGAGGGTGAACATATTTGCTTCTCATCTACCCCTCTACCTGATTCATCAAATCATGAGGATGTTGACGAACATCTCGAATTTTCTGATCTTGGTTGTATTGATTTATTCACTTCCTCATCCGATCACGATGTTGATTCAACTGTTGTTAATCTATCCAAGACACTGGTTTACGATGATCTATCTGTCCATGAGGTCGAAACCCCCTAGACTGTCGAGGCACTTCAGCCCAAGCTGATGGTATGTCAGGCCCTCGTTGGCTTGAGGTTGGTTTCACTCCCGGTTAGGAAATTGTTGAAACACTTAAGGCTCCTCATCACTCTCTGCTTTGCATTAAAGATCAATCAAACACCCAAATTTCTCTTTTTCCACTCAAACTACACAATTCCATCGCCCATGCATTGGAGGAATCTTACACAGCAAGAACACCTGCACAACGCAATTGGTCTACCTTTCTCACGTTTACTTGCATGTCACAGTCAAGAGAATGCATACACTCAACATATGCATGCAGTGTAGCACAACATCATGGCAGCACCACAGAATACATGTCATGCATTATCACTCATCTTTGTTCTATGGTCACTTGTAAGCTTAGAGTGTGTTTGTCTTCACTGTTACATCTTTCTTTTTTACTAGTTCGCACAGCTATCTTATTCGCGAACCTTGCCTTCACCAACATGGATCAACCAATGCGCCGGTGGCTGCATTGGAAGTATCACTTCACGTGAGATGACCCATGCACTGTTAGCTTATGAGTAGGAGTAGTGTTTGCTTTCGAGTTGTTTACTTGCATGCTTGTTTTCTTACTTGCTTTGTTTATTTGTTTGTCTGGTTGCTTGTTTTCTTACTTTCTTTGCTTTCGCTTTTGCTTCTACTCTTGCTTTTCTTTGTTGTTTGTTAGTTCACTTGTTTTGTTTCATGGGATAGTTTCGCATGAAACCATGTATGACTCTTGAAGCAAGTTGGGTAAAGTACAAGAGGCCTTATGCTGCTATCACTACTTGGTTATCTGTCATCTTGCCTCTATATGAAGAACTTGTTAGTTTTAGTCCATGATACGTCGAATGAAAATATGTATTGTTTGAAGTGAACCTTGGTGAAAACACAATGCTTGTATGCTAACTAGTGTCACCTTCTCTAGTCAATTGTTTTTGGGTTAACGCTTGTCAGCTCAATCAAGTAGAGTAAGGTGAGGGGGGAAACCTTAATAGGCACGTCAGAGGTATAATAAACTACTTCTCTGTAGGAACAACCTATTCTACTCTCAATAAGTCAGGATCCCTCTTCCGCCTCTGAAATTAATAAATGATATGCACAGTTATGAAGATGAAAATGAAAAAAATCAAAAAGTAAAAAAAGTTTGAAAAAAAATGAAAATGAATAAGGTGAAAGAAGAGAAAGGCTTCCTATGCAGAGAGGTGATGCAAGTAACTCTGTTGGGGTACTGACTAGGCTTGTTGGTAGCAGAGCCATGCTTGTGTTCCTATGTGACTCCGTCAGGGTACTGTCCAGGCCTACTAGCAGCGGAGCAACACCAGAGATGAAACCAAGACTCTGATGACTATACTTCTTGTGCATCAATATACCCCTCAACCCCAATCAAAATAACTATGTTGTCTTGGATTGAAATGTGTGTCAATCGACCAAGAGTTTGGCATATGCTACATCTTATAATCAAGCTAGTGTGGAACCAAGAGGAGCTGAGAACTAAGCAATACTTCCAAAGGTGTTAGACTTGATTTTCATGAAAAGGGTCCATTCAGAGAGCTAGAGTTCTACCAATGTATCACCAAGTCTTGTAGCGGCTACAACCACCCTCCAAAATTTTTCCTTAGCTTTGTTTTGGAGCCTCCTTTCCAACCTTCACAACAACTTGTCTTGCTTCATCAAGTTCACAAGCTTCAAGGTTTTTCTTGCGCAAAGGCAGTCTGTCGATCACAACTCGATGCATTCCCCTCACAGGCTATTCACCCGGACTTGGACCAACTACAGGTTGAGAAACTTGCCCAAGAAAATTGTGCATTTCTAGAGGGAAACCAGCCTTCCCTCCAGAAATTACACTATCTTGTCTGGTAGCCTGTTGGGCTCCAAGATTGTGCAATTCTGCCAGTTAACACTCCTAGCAGGAATTGCGCAATTTTCCCCAGCTGGGCTCCTCAGCCTAGAATTTGTGCAAATATGGGCAGCAGTTAGCTGCTCTGCCCAGAAATTGCGTAAATTTCCTGGGCAGTTAGCCCAGCTCCCATCCAGAAATGCGCATTTCCTTCAAGTGCTTGAACAACCTCTTGCATGTGCAGTTGAGTTGACCCGTTCCCTCCGGGACCGAGCAAAATAGACTTCCATGCATGGGTTTCTTCTCCCAAGGTATCATCCAAAGGCATCCCTTGTTTTAGGGATCTATGTTTAGCAAGTGGAGGTTACATGCAAGGATCATTTCAGGAACCTCCCACCAAGTGTCGCTTTCCCTCGATTTGTGGCATGCATCACAACTTCGATGTTATCAAAACTCATCAACCGGACATCGCAGAGCTCATTCCTCACATCAACCTTGCAGCTCTGACATCCCACATCACATTTAGGAGCAATTGGCACATTCAACTCAGCCATTTTGGGGTAAGCCCCCTTCCCATGCCTTGTGTTTCATTTTTGTCTCTTTTTGTGTTTTCGCTTGTATGAGTATTGTTTGCTTGATTTATTTGAATGCTTGTTGTCATTTACATGTATACTAGCTTTTCCTAACATCGTTTCAGTTTCCGTTGCTATCTCACAGTTGTCGCATGCATGAAACTGTTTTTCACAAACAGTCATCGATTCGGAGACTTGCCTCACCCACATGCATGTTGTTCCATTTTCTGAATTTTTCACTCACCATTTGCATTCATGATCATTCACTTATACTTACACTTAGTATCAGCATGCATTTACATTCACATTCGCGTTCAGTTTCCCGTCGGCGAGTCTGGCCAGCCCTGGCCCAGACTCTTCCTCATCAAGACAACATTGTGCAATCGTGAGAGGGAAGGCTTTGCCTTCCTCACAAAAAATGCACATTTCTGCCTAATAGATGTTCCCCAGGCCTATCTTGCGCAATCTTGAGGAGCAGTGACTGTTGGCCCAGAAAATTTCACAATGCAATCATTGAGCTTGCAGTCATTGCCAGCTGAAATTGTGCATTGCACAATTTGAGCAGTCAGTAGTCAAGTTGGATTGTGCATTGCGTAGTTCCAGTAGCCAGTTAGCCTCATGACAGCCCGGATTGTGCCTTGCGTAGTCTTGGCAGTCAGTCTCCTGACCTCCTAGCTGAAATTATGCAACCTTCATGATCAGTCACACAGCCGCACAAGTACAATGGTTCCAAGAGAGGAGAGTCAAAGACACTGTTCGGAGCACACTTAGGGATGCAATTGATCAAGTTTCTATGAGCTTTCCTACTCACTAATACGTCAAGTTTTTTGTAGACAAGGGCATCAAGATATGAGGGCAGTAGCATCATGGACAGAGGGTGAAGGCAACATACTGGATGCAACGAATGCAAGAGGAGGGTTGTTTACAACACGGAGGAGGAACAAAGTTGCAAGCTCAAGCAGATCCATTCATGATGAAAGAAACTTTGGAGACTCAGGCTATGAGGTGACAGCGCTACATGAAGATCACATGGAGACAGAGAATGGAACAAAGGAGGAGTTGCATGTGCTGAAGCAGCAACTCAAGGAAGAACATGAAGGTGCACAGACAAGCGAATGAGGTGCAACAGGAACAGGAATAGCAGCGGATGTAACATGCACTCATGGATGGAACTACGCCCGTACAAGTTAAATATTCATCACAGTAGCTGACACAGAGCAGACATGGTGAGCAGTGTTGTTGATCGCATGCAAGGGATTCAATAGCATGCATTTCATTGTGCGCACACATGCGATCCAACCCATTCAGCAAACTCACCAAGGTGAAGACAAGAAGCAAGTCCAACTGGAGCTAAACATATACTTCGGCAAGTTGATGCGCATGCCCACCAATACACACTTGAAGATCAGCACGGACACCATGCATCAGTGTGTTGCCAGTTCAGTTGCACCCAAGAAGACCACGCGTGTGTTAGCATACGAGTTGGATGAAGGGGCCGAACCAATGCACCGATTGCAACGGAGGCAAGAGTTCGCTTCAGCAAGATGTCACCATGAGGTGCATGCACACCATCACGGATGACCAAGCTTGGCATCAAATCATCATCTTCACCATCACAAGCATGTCAAAGAGTTTGTCTCATCACAACGGACCGAGTGTCAATGATGTCTTGCATGGCTTGCTCAAGCCATGTTGTCTCACATGAGTACATGTGCATTGTAATGTTGATTCATGTCAAGTGTAAGTCATTTGTAAATAGTTGGATGTAACAGTCGTAGAGAAGGTGAAGATTCATGAGGGTAGTTGAGCTATCACAAAGGGGAATGTCAAGGGTCACCCCACCCTTTGCTATAAATAGTCCCTCATAACTTATTGTTGAGGCTTTTCATCAGCCAAGCTTCTGATAAGACTATCTTGGAAAGAGCTTGGAAAATATTGTAACGTGCCTTGGCTTCTCCACTGCACAAAGCTAATTCATCTCTTTGGAGGAGCAGGTGGATGTGGCTGTAACGCTCAACTTTTGGGGCTAGCAGATTTATATGGATGTATTGTATGATTGGAATTTACACTTCTTTATATAGTCAGAGCCAACACGTTTTCACACATGTATTATGTTGTAAGACTGATCTTTAACACTTGTAATGCATGTTTCTTTAACTTGTGTTCTACATCTGAATTGTTTCATTTGTTGTAATGCATAATCTATTAATGGAGATGCGTTGTATATGTTGTTAACGTTGTCATGTTCGTGTCGACTGCTCTGCTGGACATCAAACAGACCTTTCATATGAAGCTCGATATAACAACCGTTGCACTCGTTCGGACTGATCCATGAGTGTTGTACGTGTTATATTATCTTGTATGTTGTGAATGCCGCATCCATGTGGATTGGTCCATCGGAAGTTGTGTATGTCCTGCACGTTGTGTGTTCTTAGCCGAGTTGGGACTAATCCCTTTCAACCTGGAATTCACCTTCACCCTCATCTCAACCCACCCGTGTCAAAACCTCTCATACACCTTTTTTGACTCACTGCAATGGTCACACCCTTGTTACAGACAAAGTTATCTTACTTGCCTCTGTGCGACATCGTGGTCAAGGAATTACCTTACGACCCACTGCTAGGACTCCTAGACCAAATGGCCTGAGGTCTAATTGGGACTTCTTACCGGGGAGATCCCCTTACATGTTGGTGGGTCCAGCACCGTTAACACATTACTAGGTGAAAGTTGGTTTAAAGGCATGGAACTTGATGCATCACACTGCAAAGACTTTTTGGAACCTCAATACAAAGGAAAATATGGGCCTACATTTCCAAGAAGTTACCTATTGAACCACCACAACAAACTCATGAAAGTAATACAAATATATTTCACTTGTGAAGGTCGTTTTAGCGGAGTATACTAATACCATATCAAGTTTCTCATGCATTTCACTAGCAAAAGTAGCCTTAACTTGCTTCATTACCTCTTCAAAAGCTTGGGCAAAATGGTTGAAAAGGTTCAATCCAAGGGAGAGAAACATTTTGATGCTAGCCTAAGCTGACAATACCCACATTATGCAAATAAAATTGAATGTCACTGGTCCCAGAAATTTATCATCTGATCCATGGTGAAAACCCTCACAATTTAAGGTTTAAGCTCTTAATTAAACTCTATGCAGAAACATTTGAATTAGTTATCTAAGGTTTAAACCTTGGATAAACCTTTAAGTAGAACCTTACACAACCCTTCATAAACTTTCATAAGCTTTGGTTAAGTCTTATTGCTCACGCATATTTATCATACCATAGTCCTTGGACTTTGGTTAAAACCTTACTTAAGCCATAATACATTAATTCCACTTATTTCTATTATAACTCTTGTATAATAGAAATACACATAAACCGCACTTAATCTTACCTTTCCGCTTTTCACAACCCTGGCACATATATCGATGCTCAACCTTTATTACGTTCACTCCGCACTGTTGATTTGTTTCCTGCAGATCCACAGCTATCGTGCGTTCTCCAACTTTTATCCATTCACCCGCCAGAACTCAAAGAAGTTAAACTTCTTTGAATAACACATCGGGTCTGCTCGAATTATTAACCTGTGCGCACTTTTCCACACGATTATTATCCAATTAATCACCGAATGAACGATGACAATTATCAGAACTCAACGAGGTTTTAACCTTATTATATAAATCCTCATCGCATCTGAATTCCAAATTAACCTCCACGTGTGTTAGCACGTGATATCTGTCCGATCAATCACCCAACTAACAGTTGTGATCTATTCGAACTTCAACTAGATTTAGTCACAGTTCATAACTTTCTCAGCTTCATTTTTTAATTACCGATTACAGCATTGAGGCCGCACAAGAAACCACTTCCCACTTACGAAACCACTCTGTCCTCCAGCTAACACATGGCTTAATATCCGCCGCTCAACTTCTTTACTTTATTCTATGCGACTTAATCTTGGCCATCTATCTTCATCACTCTCGTTCGTTGATCTGTCTAATCCAACAATTGGGTTTCGCTGCTATGCTATTATGTTCTTTACTGTGTAAAAATCCATTTGTTCGGGTTTTCACCTATGTAGTTGTTTTCACCTTCTGGTCTTCAACTAGTCTGATCTTGATCTCCACTGTGTTACTTCATTCCTTCACCCCTTTACGCTTATGTTGCGTAACTCCTTAGGCTTTAAGAACCTTACAATATACCTTTACTTTAATGTTAAAGGTTTCCTCCAACATTATTTGTGTATAAACCTGATACACTCTTCCCTGCACTTGATCTCTGCATCCTGTGTAATTCCACAGGCTACACATACTATGCAGAATCACTCTAATTCACACACAACTATCATTCCATTAATTATACACATCACACAACTCAGGAATTGAATTCTCTGTATTAATAAACAATCATTTACATAGTGAGTTTCTCTCTCTGGCCTGATTTCCAATATTAGTGGCCTTTTCCTTTCCTATCTTCCCGTAAGCTTACAATCAAACCTATCTAACTCTTAAACTAATTTCTAACTAGCTAACATTTTTCTATGCCTTTTAGGATTACATTTATACAAAAGGATTCTATAACCAATTCTTGGTTCAGATTCATAACCTTCTCAACAAAATCCTAAAATATCCTCTTATCTCTAAGGATCCTCTCTAATCCACAAAATCATCAACTAATTGCTAATATAAGATTTACAATTAATTCTCAAATCTCTCAACTATCATAATTCTCTCATGTTCTCCAACATTCAAGAACATTTACAAATATGCCTCACAATACTTAATTAATCCCTATTCTAGTTTCTCTCATTAAAATCACTCGAAACCTTAATAATTACATTAATTTAATACATAGGAAACCAACTTCCTTGAAAACACAAGACTGCCTATGAATACTAAAATACAATGATATTTCTGATCCGAATGCTCTTGCATCAGACTCTCAAGGTTGAAAACATTCATGATCTCCTGATCATGTGTTCCCATATGTTGATAGAAAAACTCCAGGGTCCCAAACTTTAATTTGTAACTGTCCAAATGCTCTGCACCTTTGTTGTTGTTGTATGTCTGCTATCCTCTATTTCATCTTCTTCTTCTTTTCAATCAGGTTCAATTCTAATTGAGCATTCTTCCTGTTGTTGTCAATCTCCTCCATATGGACTGCTTCATCATTAACTGCCATAACTCTTCAATCTCCATCTCCAACACATCCTTGGGCTAGTCCATACTTTTCCATTTACTGCTACCTCTTTCTCTTTGCTTCAGTTTGTTGATGTTGTTCACTAAATCTTCCAACTGCTATTCATTATCTTCTCTTTGAAGTTGTCGAATTCTTACTATCGCCCTTTCACCCTTACCCTCTTTCATGATTATCTCTTTCTGCATTGAATCCTGACTTTCCAGCATTCTTTCTAGCAACATAATATCTTTGTTCCATGGATTAAACTTTTCCATAGAATCCTCTTCTTCCATCTTTATTTGGCTGCTCATATGTGCCAAATTTTCTCCAACATTTGCAACAAAACCTGCACTCACAAAACAATTATTAAAATGAAAAACATAAGGCCTCAATGCCTCTTCTTCCTTTGGCAACATTTCAGTATGCTGCTCTGATTTGTTCTCCTCTATTAGCACATCAGTATGCTGATTCAACCTCTCTAAAGAATTCTCCAAAGGGTTCTCTAAAGTACTCTTAAAACTGTTAGCAAGTCTTTCTTCCACACCATCTGTTTCAATGATGTCTTTCTGCTCTTGTCCATTGTAATGAACTTCTTCGTCTGCAATCATACTTTCATACTATGAGTTTTCCAGCAAATATTCCAGCAATTCAATTTCTTTGTGACATTTCTTAAGTACTTCCTCATCACTCACAATCCCTGCACTTATAAACAAATTATCATTTTGAAAATTACAAGGTCAAACAATCTCAACTATTGCTTCACATGTCAGTGCTTTAGACTGAATTGCATCTCCTTTTTCCACAAGAAATTTTTCATGTGTTGTAACAACTTCAAACATCAATGCTTTGCTAAATTATTTTTGTTGCAACAATTCACTGCTTTTCTCATTTAAGAGACATTCTCCATCCTTTTTACTTCAGAGTATTTATCTTCTGAAAGATACTCTTCCATACTTTTGACAGTCTCAAAAGATTGCTCATCCTCTACAAAACCTGTAATCACATCAAAATCATCATATTCAAATATACAAGTTTTCATATCCTCCCCCTAATCTGAATTTGTCCAACATTCCAAAATCATCAATAATTCCTTCTTCAGCAAAATAAACTTCTTGTTGTCTTGAATCATCACAATAGTTCATAAGATCTTTCATAGACCTCAAGTCTTCATCTTCACCCAGAACTTCACCTGGTTTTGCTTCACAAATGGAAACTTCCATTTCCAACTCAGCTTCTCTGATTTTTTCAGACTTCAATTGAACATCCATTACTTATTCAAGCTTCATTAGCTCTTCTGCTAACTGCATATTCACCTGTTGATTTCTCTTCTCTTGTAGCCTTCTCTGTAACTTAGACCACTTCACTGCGTTTTTCCTCAAGACCCAACCTTGTCTTTGGTTTTCCTCTAGTATCATCCTTAAGACATTGAGTTGTTTTTTTAACTTTGCAATCTCCTTGTCAAGCTCCTCTTGACTCATTCTCTTGCCATTTGCCTTGGCATCCTCCTTTTTCACCTTTCTTCTGTTGTGGTCTTCCTCATAACCTTTACTATGACTATCAATAGTCATTTTATCCTCTATCTCCATGAGCTCCTCACTCACTTACTATGAGCTGTATTAAAGCCTCTGCAACAGCAAGTCCTTCCTGTTGCCACTTACCTCACCAAGCTTTCCTCTGTACTTGGTCTTTTGGCAAGCACTTGGTTCTCTAACTCTGGAACCTCTTTGAGCACTTCTCTCTACTTCTTCTAGGCTTCAACTCATCTGCACCTTTTAAGAACACAATGTCGTCTTTATCCAATCTCTATTAGAATTCTTCAAGGTTCTGCCACATTTTGCTTTCATTCAAAAACTCTTACCATCTTTTCATCCCTTAACAATTCTACCCACATCCTCTGTGGAATTTCCTTCATGATCTTTCTTGTGAGCTACAACAATACCTCTACAGTATCAAGTCTCCTTGTTGCTACATATGTCTCACTAAGCTTCTCTCCTCTGAGCTCAGTCTTTTGACATCTTTCTGGTTCTTTCCTCTGGAACCAATTGAGCACTCCTTACTCTAGGTTGCTGCAATCTTCTCACATGCTACCTTCAAGACCTCTTCATGATCTTGTTCTACCATTCACCAGCACTTTGAATGGATTGTTCTCTGCTTCTTTGCATCTACAAATTCTCCCAATATTCTGCTACACTTTATCTTTGTGTGCCTACTATTTGTCAGATTCAAACTCTGATCACCATTCACTTGTATACACACATTCAAACATAACTCTTAGAACAAAGTTCTCTCAAAGAATTCTTTCATACAAAATTTCCTTATTCATCTTTGATGCCAACTTACGCTGACAATACCCACATTATGCAAATAAAATTGCATGTCACTGACCCCAGAAATTTATCACCTGATCCATGGTGAAAACTTCACAAATAAAAGGTTCAAGGCCCCTTAATTAAATGCCTAAGCGGAATCATTTCATTTGAGCTATCCAAAGTTTTAAACTTTAATAAACCTTTAACGGAACCCTTAATAACCTTTAATTTAACTCCAGTTCTAATCACCTGCACTTATCAACCATACCATAGTCCTTAGACTTTGGTTAAAACCCAACTTAAGCCATAATACGTTAATTCCACTTATTTCTAGTATAACTCTTGTATAATAGAAATACACATAAACCGCACTTAACCTTACCTTTTTTCCTTTTCACGACCCTGGCACATATATCGATGCTCAACCTTTATCGCGTTCACTCCAAACCGTTGATCTGTTTCTTGCAAATCCATGGCTATCGTGCGTTCTCCAACTTTAATCCATTCACCCACCGGAACTCAAAGAAGTTAAACTTCTTTGAATAACACATCGGGTCCACCCGAATTATTAACCTGCGCATACTTTTCCGTGTGATTACCATCCGATTAATCACTGAATCAATGGTCACGATTATCGAAACTCAACGAGGTTTTAACCTTATTGTATAAACCCTCATCACATTTGAATTCCAAATTAACCTCTACGTGTGTTAGCACGCAATATCTATCTGATCAATCACCCAATGGACGGTTGTGATTTATCCGGACTTCAACTAGATTTAGTCATAGTTCATAACTTTCTCGGTTCCATTTTTTAATTACCGTTTATGGCTTTGAGGCCGCGCGAGAAACCACTTCCCGCTTATGAAAATCGTTATGTCCTTCTGCTAACACGTGGCTTAATCTTTACTGCTCAACTTATTTACTTTATTCTACGCGACTTAATCCTCGTTGTCTATCTCTGTCACTCTCGTTCATTGATCTGTCTAATCCAATGACTGCGCTTCGCTGCTACGCTCTTCTGTTCTTTACTGTGTAAAAGTCCATTTGTTTGGGTTTTCGCCTATGTAGTTGTTTTTGCCTTCTGGTCTCCTGGTTTAGATCCATAACCTTTTCAACAAAATCCTAAAATCTCTTCTTATCTCTAAGGTTCCTCTCTAATCCACAAAATCATCAACTAATTCATAATCTAAGATTTACAATTAATTCTCAAGTCTCTCAATCTCTTAACTATCTTAATTCTCTCATGTTCTCCAACATTTGAGAACATTTACAAATATGCCTCACAATACTTAATTAATCCATATTCTAGTTTCTCTCATTAAAATCACTCAAAACCTTAATAATTACATTAATTTAATACATAGGAAACCAACTTCCTTGAAAACACAAGACCCCCTATGTATACTAAAATATAATGATATTTCTGAGCCGAATGCTCCTACATCAAATTTGCCCAATTTGCTCCACTTTACACTAATTAAATTGTTGGTTTTGAATGAATTAGAGAAGAGAAAGAGTTCTTGAGAGGCTTTCTTGTCAGCCTCAGATTTGTTGGTCCCCTCACACAGCTCCAAAATTCAAGAAGGCCTTCCCTCAGTAGCCCTGAAGTTGAAAAGATAGATAAGTCATTCAAAGATAAGAGAACAACAGTCAAAGGGAAAGGTAGGGTGCCTCAAGCTAACTAAGAAGAAACACAATTTCTCCACAAACCAAGAACCAAGTCAACTACAAAGAAGATGATTGAGGAACCGGCCTCTGAGAAGGCAATTGAGCCATATAATGATGCACTAGAGCAATTAGAGGAAGGTGTTCAAGAATTTGGAGAAGATAGCCAAGAGGCTCCCATGAAGGACAAGGATATAAAAATCATAGAGCTACAGGGCAGCCTTAACAAATCTCATCTCACGGTGGCTTATTTGTAGAAGGAAAACGGGGAGCTTAGACACAAAGCAACAGAGGTAGCCACATATAGTGAAGGTGAATCATCCAGGAAGCCTTCTAAACATACAATCCAAGACAAAGGAAAGCAAGTGATTGAGGTGGAAGAGTAAATGTGCTAGAACATTCAAGAGACATGGGACAAAATCATCAGCTAAGAGGGAAGAACAAATGAAAGAGACCCTTCCAGCAACAAAAAAACTAGAGTTTGATGAATGGAAAGAGTATCATAAATTGTATGAGCAAATTGAGGACTGCCAACATCAAGTTGATGAGGCGCTAGAAAGGAATGAAAGGTACAAAGAGGAACTCTATGTTGAAGTAATGGAATCTCTGGACGCGGTTGATAAAGCCAAGGTAGTTTTGAAATGGACTCCACCTTACACAGACAGATAAAGAGATACTACACAAGGAACTTGATCATGAGAAGAAGGATAAGACTGATGAAACAAAAGTTGGCTAGAACTAGAAGACAACTCTAGAAAACCAAGCAGTCATCCAAGAAAGTCGAGCAATCATCTAGCAAGCAGACCACGATTACAAAGCAATCCAAGGAAGCCAAACCATCATCTAGCAAGAACAGGAGGTAGCCTTGGCATCTTGGCTGCGGCTGCCCAAAACTGAGTTGGCATAAGGAGATCTTGATCATGTTACCATTTTTTGTCATTTTTGAAGTTATATGCTCTGTTTCTTTTTGTTGAAGGCTAAATCCATATGACTAAGGGTTTGTTATGTAGCAACATAATGTCATATTTTGATGAAAATGTGGAGATTTTGGTAGATTGAGAGTATGTTAAGTGCTATAAGGTTGGATGAGATGATTGGTTGATCATTGCAATTAGTTTGGAGTAGGAATTGTCACTATAGATTCAGAGTTTCACATCTGATGTGCAAGTGGGGATCAGTCAATTGGGAGGTCTGCAAAGCTGGGAAGGGTATTTCAAAAGGTTCTACACCAACACGACACCATCTCAAGTGTGTACCAATTAGCTCAGATTTATCTAGTACAACTTGCAACTATGCCAAGTTGGAGACCTATTTCTCACTGTTGCGTAAGTTTATCAGTTATGGCTATCTTTACAAACTTCTATTTTGGGACATTCTAAAAGTGTTTTTTATGGTTGGATAAGCATGGATAAGTTAGCTTAGTTGATGAGTTGGTACCTGATGTTTATGAATTTTTGTAAGCTTTAAAATCGGCGATATTTCTAATTATGGCAGCTTCTATAGGGTAGACTTTTGTTTTTCTTCAAATACATTGTATCTAGTCTATTATACTTATGTGCAGTGAATTCGACCACCTTAAAGTGGTAATTTCAAATTCCTTATTGTATTTAAGGAGGTAAAGACATGTCAAAGGGGTTCTTGTTGGTAGTTGTATTTGGAGAGAAGACCATTGGCATTTTCTGTACTTCTTTTTTTAGAATATTAATACAAACCTAGTTGCAGAAGTACAAATCTGCTTTTACCATAGATTTGAATACATGGTGCTTTGATGTATGTCCCTTTTCTTATGTGAATGCACATTATTTCTTTGTTTACCATATCATCTCTAAAATCTTTTGAATGTTTGAATTGCATTGTTTGGAAATCATCCATTGTAAGGTCCTCCAAGGCATGCAATAAGTATTATTCCATTTTGTTATGATTATATGTTCAGAATTCTTTCGAAGATAAATGTTTTGTTCATAATAATCCTCATTTCATTCTTTTCTGCTAAAGTTATATCAAATATTTATCTTTTGTTAGATGCCTTTGGTATAATGGGTTGTTGGTCTTATTCTTCCTAGACACCTTAATAATCATATTTTTCACTAATAAGCACTATTAATCTCGCCTCTGCTTTTCTAAACAGATTTATGAGTCACTGGTTTGATCATAAGCACTCAAAGTTTGACTCCATTTCCCAACAGTACTCCTTTCGAAACCCTACCAACATAACTTTAATTAAAAAGCTCATCCTTTGCTGAAGATCTAGCCACTATTTTTCATTGAAACTAGTCTTTTGTGATTGATTTGAGAGAAAAAGCCCTCTTTGGAGTTGAAAGGGTCGGTTTCTAATACCGCAAGTGGTTTGTGGTTACCCCTGTGATATGTCTTTCAACCTAGAGGTAATTACAGGGTGATAACAAAATCAAGGTCTCTACTAGGTCAACATCATTTACATGTATTCCTTAGAGATAATTCTAGCTTTGGATTCCATTTTGGCCCTTCACTAAGCCAAGTCGCAAGAGAAGGTATTGTCAAAGCATAAGAACCTCAATTGATGCATATTTAGCATCAACAAGTAACTCCCCAAGTGCAAGATAAAAATCGTGTGTTCTCAATAATCACAGCAATGAAGTATACATCACTTCAATGCATTAGGCAATTCTCACAACCAAGAATTCCACTCTTTACAAATGGGTCACTAATGCCTTGAGCCCAAGCCCCCATTGTGTCCAATCCGCAAAGACTAATGAGTAAGTAATTGAAAGGAAAATGTATCCCTATAGAGTCAATTAGCTTCCACAATTTGTAACAAGTTTGTTGCACAGTGTGTCATTGACAACATTGTTTTTCCCAACTAACCATCTTTCGGTGGGTCACTCGCTACCACTTGTGCATTCTATATACAACTTTCCCAACACCTAGACATCTCAAAGCTAGATAGTGTCAAGTGATGATTCAAGGATGAATCAACCTTTCAAGGTTGAAAGAGATGAGCACCATTTTTGAACAACATGCCAACCTTGAACAAGGTGCCCATACAACAAGCAACTAACATTTTAGGACCTTCATTTCATCCAACAACCCAATAAGGCAATGCAATAACAACAAAATCTAGTATAATGTGGCAATAACATGTTTGGCAAATTTTTCAACACATGTTACCTTTTCACTTAATATTTCCACATTTGAGTTTTCGCTCCTTACATGTCCCCTTTGTAATATATATATATATATATATAGATAGATAGATAGTAATTGAGTCGTGCTTTTACTTTCTAGTATGCACACAAGTGAGTTATAATTTCATATACCATTGTAGTTTTATTCCCACCTTATCAATGATAAAGTTAATTTGTCACAATATCCTCGGTGTTCATTGTGTGATTAACATTATCTATTTTTGTTTCATGTATGCAATTACATTTTCTTAGCATTGTTATAAACCATGGAAATGTTCAAGGAATGAACTACCATTAATCTACTTTATATTAATTTGTTCAATAAACAACCAACCAATGTTTTTATTACATTCCGTAATAATGACACCTTGTAAACATATTAGGCATCAACTAGTAAGCATTTTTTTCTGAATGTGCCTCACATTCCGAATTTTATTTTCAGATTCCTTTGCACAACTTACCTATTGTGAAACATTTCTTGCCCCTTATCTATTGCATTTTGTACAGTTATTAACATCATGACAATACATGAGATATTTAATATTGATACCATATCAATTAATGCAATTAGTATGCTTGTTGCATATACACTCCACCAACATTTGGCATAGTATGAAATGCCCTAAGACAGTGCTCTAAATTGGGATGCAATGTGGACGTGGCTCAATAATGATTGGGGCCCAGCTAGTAAAAATTAGTAATTATCATTTGCATTTGAACATGATCAAATAAATTCAAGGGTGTTTACATGTGCACTTAAATATCCAAACTCACCACATTAAAGATAATGTGAAATTTTCTGAATGCCGTATCTTACCTTCCATTACATACTCTAATTATAGGCCTCGGCCTCCAGATACTAAAGTTAGTTATACTTATGCTTAGAGTCATAAAGAGGGATGTTGAGTCATACTAAGCAAGGTAGTCACTTGATAGTGCATTTATATTTATATTGAGAGGCTTGCAACTTTCGGCATATAGCTTTCCCTAATGGTACATAACTTGAACATCATATTCCCATACATAACGTGAACATCATATTCTCACGATCCGTTGAGTAGAGAAGCATTATTATAAGAACCTTTTAACTCTCTTTCTTGCTCGTACATGCGTATTAAGTATGAAGAATCCCAATGCAAACAACAAACAAAATCTGCCACATCTAAACCTAGAGTTGCCACATCTAAACCTAGAGTCCATGATGCCAAGTCTGGAAATCACATGAAGGAAAAGTCAATCATGGTAGATAGAACACCTCAACAATACATAAAGACCAAAATATCAAGAAGTGACTGTCTCCAATATCGAGCATTTATGGTGTGACATTAGTAATTTTTTTCCAATATTGAGCATTTATGGTGTATGACATTAGTGATTTTTTCATGCTTACGGAGGTTAGCAGAATTAGATGTTTCTTTTCTTTTTGTCATTATCAGTAATGATAAAAAAAATTGTTGGTTAATCCACAGAAATTTGAACCGGTGGCATTTAAGCAAGGAGTGTCTTTAACCTGAGTATATATATTTTTACCAGTGCCTTTCTAATGCTTATACAATTGAAATAATGAATCATTCTCATGGCATTCTAAAGGACTATTTAGGCAAGAATGTTGAGATCATAGACCGAATAGGATTGAGATTATATTATTTTGATACAAAAACTGAAGAAAACAGACTCAGCAGAACATTCTGGTCCCTGAATATTACAAGCAGTGGTTGAAGAGATTGATCCCTTTATACGGGGGTTTTGGAGATAATACCAAGTCTGAGGTACTTGGAGGTGTGATACTGGCTGGGGAAGATAAAACGAAGCTTATATGAAACAAATATTCAGCATCAAAAAAGGAGATCAGGAAGGACATAATTCCGACGCCCAAGGTTAAGTTCGGTGGCTGACTCTGAAAAATCTGATCCTTGCTCCCCTTTGGTCAGCAGGTCCTGCTTTTGGTTTTATCATCTCTGTCAAACCTCTGTTTCAAGTATTCTGGAGTCTGGACAACGACACAGTTACTCTGCTCTGAAATCATGTTTTACAGACTATAGTTACATCTTTTGTAATCTAATTTTTGTTTCTAAAGTACCTTAAGAAGAAGGACAGGAAACCATGTATCCTTCTCCCTCAGCTGTTTTAGGATGTTCGTCAAGTTATAGAGGCCTAAATCAGTAAATTTACTAATAAAAATTACCTAATCTTCTTAAAAATGTGCATCAAGGCTGAATCTTTTGCCTTATGCTTATCAATTGGAACTAATTGGAAAATTATCCATGTTTTCATAAACTGAATATTTGTTATGGCCTTTTTCAATTTCAAGATTCTATTGTTTGAATTCCTTCATTTTATGCATAAAAGTTATGGACAAACATATTGTAGATCCACCAAAAGCCCGAAACTTCTGAGAAAGCAAATTATTCAAGAAATGTGATTTAGGAATGCCGAAAGTTCTCAACCATTATCACAATAACGTGCATATAAAGGGAGAGCGTATTACACCTCTTTGAAGAGTCAAAGCTTATACGAGAATGGGGTACAGAAATTTGTTCCTTCGAAGCAAACAAAATCCTGAAATTGAAGGTTAAAACCTCAAAACTTCTATACTCGTATTTCACAGCATGAATAATTTTAGGCATTTTTTATGCCTCATTATACATTGACACAACCGACCTCCTTTGGTAGGGGAAAAATTATCAGGAAAGAATTTGGATGTGGTTGAACCAGGAAACACAATTTGAAATGGTAGGCCAAACAAATTACAAAGCCCATAGTGAACCAGGATCTAGATAACAGCCAAGTCCCTTGAATTTTAAAACTGTCCAATGCATAGTGAAATTCTGCAAGTTCTAGCTCAAAGAAAAAACATACATGAACAAATGGTATATGAGAAATTTCAAAGTGTAACAAGAAAAGCTGAGGTGGAAGCTATGCAAGAAATACTCATTATTAGTTGTTTATGTCTACGTACATAGACTAACCTGTTAGCCAGCATGGGATGTTTTATCCCACATTACATTTTTTGCAGACATAGTAGCTGTAGATCCTCTGTAATGACCCAAAGTTTATCAGCATTGACGTACACAGTTCACATAGACAAGGGCAGCAGCATTCGCCGCCGCCTTTTCCTTGCAAGCTTAGTTTGTCTGACAATTTTTAGGCATATAGGTAAAAGAATTGCAAGACATACAAAAGTAAAGCCTAGCCATGTGTATCTCAAGTATAGGGCAATAAATGAAAATATCAATAATGCAAGAAAGAGCAACGCCCATAGGCCAGCTTTGGCAGCATCACTCCTGCATCCATATGCAACAAATATATATTTAAGATTTAAGATTCGAGGTTCAGTTCCAACATAGTTTCTATATCATATGACTGCCATATATAATAAAGATACATTAACATTGAATTGCATTGTTATTTTACAGACTAACAGACAGTTCGCAACTACACAAAAACATCAGAGACGTGTTCTTTTTCTGCATTAGTTTCATCAGATCCACCCCAACTATTCCAGATATGAAATATGCTCTTTTTCCACCAATTTTAATCTTCTTGAGGGGATAACATAAGATGGGAAATATGTTCAATTTGACTCGAACCAAAAACAAAAAACAAAAAACAAAGGGCAGTTAAAGGGGTATTACAACGTCCTAAATAAATGCAATAGCCAAATAGCAAATACTGTCATATGGAGCTAGCATATCTTCAGGATAGTCACTAACAATTAGTTTTCAAATTTGAAGTAAAATACTCTAAATATATATACAATGTAAAATTCTTTCTCAAGATTTTTCTCAAAGCAAAATTTTAAAAAAGAAAGTTTGACAAAAGATGTGCATCCAGGCCATCTGCCTAAGAGTGCCTTTATATAGAATAATGTAAACCTAATGCATAGACCTTTTAAGTTTCAGTGGACGGGGCATGAACAGGAAGATGGGATCCTCACTACCATTTTGATAAATATATAATCCAAACAATATATGGAACTTTTGGCAAGTTTTATAAACTCTATTTACTCCAAAGCATGTAGATCATTTTCAGATGATCATAAACATAGGTACATTTAGTATCATGACCACAACCGAACTAAATGTAGCAGTATCATGACAGCACAGATTCAGTCGTGATAGCACTGGTTTCTATGGTACCAATACTATCATTGAAAATAGAAGCTTATTGTGTAGCTCATCTTGTATCTTTACATTGGGACCATGCACTCAATGCATTTGTACAATCCTTAAAATACCTCCCCATCCGGTTCAAACTCTTTTTTTTTTTAAATGGTACCTTGGGTTCAAGGAATAGTTAGTTGCATGTAAAGTTCGATGGAGCTACATGTTCCAGAATCCATCTGTCATCAATGATTTTCCAAAGAGGAAGATACTTCTGCCTCTTATCATTGTATGTTGCCTTTATTGCCTCTTTGGCATGATCTATGGCCTCATATCTCATGGCAGGTTTAACACCATCCACCATTCACAACACTTTCACAAAAGGCTCATTGAATTTTACTATCTCTTTTGCCCCTTTTCGTCTGCCAAGATGCATTCCACTCGTTAAAAGAAAACATTTTCCATAAGTTGCCTCTTTGGCCAAGGATAGATTGCAACATAAGAAAGTTTGTTGCATTTCATGTAATGGCTGCTAAACAAACTCTTTGCAATTGCCCTTAATGTTCTTCCCCATAAGGTTCAAGATACGTGTGTTGTTGTAGATGTCTCTTGCTATGGTTTTCACTAGTTCCACAAGCCTCTTCATCCACTCAATTTTGCAAATGTCCTCAAATATGAGGTCCAAATAGTGATTGCACATGGAGCCCACCAAATGGTGGAGTGCTTGTTGAATGCTTTCCACCATCTTTCTCGCCAAAACATAGTTGGAGGCATTGTCTATGGTGATCTATACAACATTGTGTACCCTGACCTCCTCAATCACTTAATCTAAAAGATAAAACAATAAATGTGCATCCTTCATCTGATCAAATACTGGGCTAGAAATGAGGAAATTATGAATGTGTGGGAACTTCTACCAATCCATCCATGAGACGAGATGGTGCAACCTATTTTACTCCATGACTAGTTGAATTCCACGAGGTATTCATCTATTATTTGAACCACTTTCTGTAAAAGTGGTCCCTTGATGTCATGAAAACCATGGCATTTGAAACTCAAACCACATGAAGCTATAGCATCTAATAGGTTCATAATATGGAGAGCTGAAAGAAATGAAAGGTTGTCTGATTCCTACCATCATCTAGCCATGCAGTCCCAAGCAGCTTCCTTTTCCATCTTGTTCCATTACTATCAATAGTGGGATGAGCCCAATGGGTGGTGCAAGGTACAAATAATTAGTCAAACTTAGTACTCTTAGGATTGGATGTGCTAGAAGCAACCTCTTCTCTAAGAGAGTTCAACGACAAGAAAAGAGGAGGATTCTTCAAGAATGGGATTTTCAATATCATGTAAACTTGAACTCTCCCTATCTCTTATTGAGTCTGTTCAAGTTTAGCTCTATCTGCTTGATAGGCATCCAAAAGACATTGCATCTCGGCTTTTATTTCAGGGGAGGCTTTTAAGCAAGGCATAATTCGCCCTCTCTCATTGCTAAGTATTGTTTCCACCTTTGTATACACCCGCACCCCACCCCACGCCACCTGCGTTGCCCCCATTGACTTCCTTGATGGTAATGGTTGCATACCATTTTCCCCCAAACACTTGGCAATGGTCCCATGCAAAGTCTTTTCCGTCTTCATTAACTATGGTTATTACTTTACCAGCAAAAACAAATCTGCAAATAAAGCCTTGCTCCTTTTTTTTAGGAAAAAAACAGCAAGTCATTTGTAGAGAGACAGACGGCTATATGAAACAGTTTTGCATACCTTCACAGGCTCCCAATCAAGCCTCCAAATCGGCACCAAAAAAATATCCAAACATGTACTTTGAATGAGTGAAACAGCAGGTCCAAATCAGAAAAAGAATAGTACCAAAACAACAAAATAGCAGCACCAAAACACAGCCCAGGAAACTCTCAGGATGAACACTTGAATCAGCCGAAGAGATTTTCCAATTTAACACTCCAAAGGGGCCCGAGAAGTATTCCAATTCAGCACAAGAATGATGCTGAAGTATTACTCGCCAAATTCTTCCCAAGCTCACAACCTATCAAGCGAAGGGCGTGAGACAAATGGAGGGGGACGTCAATAAATAGATAGGAGAGGGATTTAGGATTAGGGTTAGGGTTTCAGTTTTTCATTTATTTTTTTTCATCTTTCTTCGATCTTGAGGGGGTTTTAGTGGGCCATCCTTGGCCGGTACAGAACCAGTGGGCTCAAACTGGAATGACCGGTTCCATACAGAACCATCCATTTCCAATCTCGGGAGGCCATTTCTGACCAACTGATTTTGCTGCTTCCAGTTTGGCTCCAAAAACATTGGTTGAAACTAAAGAGCACTTTCCCCTACACTGTGCAACACACTCACAAATTAGTGAGGGGTCAAAATTGCAAATCCGAAATTGGGAATCAGCATTTCAAGAGGATCTAGTGAGAGGTACAGCAAGGTCAGTGGTGAAAATGATGCGCGCAAGGAGCATATGGTTGAGTAGAGTTAACAAGGCAGCTAGCCCTTGATGCAGAGCAAAGGGGACCAAACTCAGTTGAAGAGGCCAAGTCCATAATTTTGGACCTACCATTTCACCACTGGCTCTAGTTATCATAAGTTCTTGTTTTATTTTCTTGGAACTTAACACAAAGTTTAAACTTTGTTGTGCCATATGATCATTCAGTCTGGTGGACAGTTTAATAAAATCAATCAATCTCTATCTCTCTCTCACACAAAACAAACAAAACAGAGACCGATGCTCACAAAATGGAAAAAACGCATCTTGCCTACGGTGGAAGGTAAAAATTCCAATTGCTCAGTTAAATTTTCCGAGTTTGGGATGTGACTAGCAAAGGGGTTTCTTCAAGGCTGTTTCATTAGTCAAATATTAACTGTTACCCCTCAACATCACGGTAGCTATTGCCATCCTAGAGACCAAGGTTCTATTCTCTATTGGCATGAAAGTAACCAGATTTTATCATGACACCTTAGCTCCCAACCTCCGTGACTTCGACACAGGGCTTTTTACCAATTTTTGGCTCAGTGAGGACCATTTAGCCAGAGTAAGAATGTGGGTGCCTAATACATTTAAGCCCTCAATTCTTCTCAAAATCTATAAAAAACTAGAAATTTGAATGTGCAGAAGGTGATCCCACCAATTTGCAACTGTGACTTGGAAAACACCAGTGAACATACTCGACTTTCATTGGGCAAGAATAAATTTCAGATTTGACAAGTAAAAGCTTCATACAGAAAAGGGTGATCCATCATGTTACATTCATTTCATCTCAACATAGCTTATCTAGCAAAGTCCAGTACCAACAAATGCACTCCGTGTAGATTCCCACGGATGAATTCAATCAATAATGTAATAGGGAATTATTTCTGACATCGTTTAGTACCAAACCAATCCGGAATCAACCCTAAAAATTGTACGGACCACACAACCAATAGGAAAGCATATGCATAAATTTGATATTTTGGCATGGTAGACTACTGCAAAACTGGCACAAATCCTGTGCATTAATAAAAGGAAACACCATGTAAAATCCATGATTTTTCATTGAATTGAACCGGAACTGAGAGAAATGGATCTTACATACCCAGATGTGATTTGGGTCGTCGATGAGAATAAAGTTAGAGGCGCCCACTTATGCTGGGATCGAACCTGATAGTCCCGCAATTGTTCTGCGAGGTTTGAACGAGTTATCATCTCTGCTTGCTTCCAAATAACTCCCCTGCAGTTTATGTCACAAACAGGGAACCTTCGGACCGCATAGATTCTGCCGGATCCCCAGTTGGATCCCCTGTGTACGCTTGACAAATCTTGGCCTCGATCTCTGAAGTGGGTTCCGGATCAGTCATATCACATTCACATCCCTTCCAACCATGTCAACTTTTGCCGCCTGTCAGATGCCATTTGGGCCGATAATGTGTGAAACGAAGCAATGTTAATCCTTGAACTCTGAGCTCAGGGGCTTGACCCGAGAAGAGCTAGAGCCAGAACTGGTGGAAGATTATTTGAGCTTCGAACAGGGCATTACATGGCCATTGCTCTTCCAAGGGTATCCAAAACATAGCCAGAAATAAGCATGGTATATTCAATTCCTTATTATCAAGGACAGCGTAGGTGACCCAACATGGTATATTCAATTCCTTATTATGAAGGACAGCGTAGGTGACCCAACATTAATTTGCACATGGAATAATGACCAATAGAAATCCTTTTTGAAAAATACATGTCCACTTCCTTGGTTGAATGGTAAATTGGGTGCATTCGCAATGTGAAGACCTTGCTTACAATTTTGAGTACAGTTCACGTCCTTCAAGTCGAATAATTTTTGTGAACAACATAACTTGCCGCACCAAATTGAACACTAAGATTGGAGCAGCTGTGACGGCTGCTTATTGTAATATTGTAAGAGTAATTATTAAAGGGTGAGATAGATTTATAAATTTCATAATGAAATACATTTAAATATGACAAAGGAAGTAACAAAAGTAATTAATGGATTAGATAATTTTGAAGTAAAATAGAGATAGATATGTAAAAAAAATTGTAGCGTGGCTGCTTATTGTAATAGTAATTATTAAATGTTGAAATAGATTTATAAAATTAATAATGAAACACATTTAAATATGATAAAAGAAGTAAAAAAAACTAAGAGTTTATTGAATTGTGTTTGTGCACATTTTATTCCATCTTTAACTTATAAGATCAAATAAGGAAAATAAATTGCATTGTTTAATATCTTATATTAAATAATGTATAAATATGATATAAATAAAATAAATAATTAAAAAAAACTAATTATTGTGAAAAACTATTTATTTAACTTTAAATTTATAATCATCCTAATTTAGCTGCACATAAATAATCTATGGTAGAATTTTTTGTCAAAAAAATCAAATTGAT
>APFE031338696.1:158320-172560 GCA_000404065.3 Pinus taeda | reverse complement strand
AGTGAAACTTCAAAATAAAGCAGATAAATCATTAACCCAGGTGTTGATTTAGAAGATGGCATTATCAAAACAAACAAAATGCCATTCGACAAAATTTGACAAAGAGAAACTTAATTGATGGTGGTCGTACATTTCAGCTTAATGTCAGACAAACCTATAAGGCAAGTGAAGGACAATGTCAATTTCAAATCAGAAAGCCACATCATATGCATGTTCACAACTTGAAGACATTGATGAGGTACAATCCATATGCTCATGTGGTTAGTTATGTGCTTCTTGTTGATCCACTTCAGTTCCCCAACAAAGAAGAATTTTGAGAAAAATTTTTTGAATACAATTATATGTGCTTGGGGGGAACCATTCTGTAGAAGCTCAAACACAATTGATGGAGGAATATCCTAATAACCCATGTTTTGAAACAATGAAATGTATCATTTATGCTGGTTTATCAGATACAAAAGCAAAGTTAGTGGCATGGGATCATAATTCAAATAATGAATATAGGATGTCTGTGACTTTCATCCAAAGCATTAGATTTATTCATAGTGAATTTCAAGAAAAATGTAGTGGGGATAGGATAAATGTTACTGCAGATTTCCGAAAGGAATGTTGTATGGAAATCGTCTATCAAATTGAAGAGAAAATCAATTCAAAAGGTGGAAAAGGCAACAAAATTAGTGATTTATTCAGAGGTGTTGATAACATTTTCCAATTGGCATTTAGAACTAGAGATGTTTGGAAGTTGATTGATGATATTTTTAACATGTGGGAAAACATTGGCATTAAAAACCAGAAGGTCAAAAAGTCTAAACCATTGATATGTAGTAGCAGTAAATCAACTCCTGAAATGAAGTAGCTTCCAGACGATATGACTATCACACCTTGGAGAGAAATGCAAGGAGTGAAAGATGAAAAAATTGTCAAAACAATATTATCTCATGTGAGGTTAGCGGAATTATCATTGAAGGAAATGTCTGAAGAATTTCAAAAGTAAGTTTGTTGAATTATTTTTATTTGTTTCTATATTATAATTTTCTTTTAAATAAAAAATGTTGTTCTTGGTAGTATTTGTTATACATATCATTATATTAACTTTTTGTTACTTTATCTACGTTGTCACAAAGTTTACATGAAAATTCAAGAACAAATGGTTAAATTATTGAATGGAGATAGTTGGGATGATGTTGTACGCAACTATCTAGATTCAAATTCTACATCAACATTAAAATATTTTTATCTTGCATTTAAAAAAGTATTTTGATTTATACATTCATTTTTATTCATCTGTGTACTATTTTTAATTTATAACTTACACATATATTTGTTTATTTTATAAAAGATGAAGAAGGATGATAATGGAGCACCAGATACTTTCAAAACCTTTATTGAAAAAATAAAGATCGAAAGACTGAGAAAGCAACGTATTAAGAATGTTGAACTTGATCCAATTCTTACTCATTTCATTTAGAATGGGCTAGACACTATTCAATATCAAGTAATACAAGGTGACTGTGAAGACATTGCTAAACTCATACCTAAAAGGGATTATGCCCTAGTTATTGCAGATATTCCCCATGGTTTCAATATTCCAAACATTGACTATGATAGTGACCCTTATACTTATCAAGCTCTTAGTAAAGTGGTTGTAGGATTTGTAGAATTCATGTCATCACCATTATGGATATTTGTGACATTTCATTCAGACACACAATTGGCAATGATATTGTCAAGCTTTAAGGGGGAAATAAATTCAAGGATGCAGCTTACATGGTAAGACATTTAAAATGTATATTTGATTAATGTTGAAAAATTCATTTATGTACAAGTTAATTGAACTTTTACTATTTCATGTTATAGGCAAAAGTCAATCTTCTTAACCATGAAGATCAACAATTTATATATGATTGTGAGTTCATTCATATTGATAGTTGGGCAAAAGATGATAGCTATATGTCTATGATTTTTAATTGGGTAGACAGAAAGAGTCATAGCCAAATACTGACTTATGATGTTGTTGTGAGAAAAATAACATATAAAGACAAAGAAGCAAATGGAGAGATAGTTAACATTTATCAAAAAACACAATTATTGATTAATTATCTTATAGACATATGTTCAAATGAAGGAGATTGGGTTCTGGATTTATTTTCTGGCTCAGGTAAGTTTTATTATATGGAATTGAATTTCAATATGTTATTTTTTATTAATATGTCATTGTACAAATTACTTCATTATTTCTTTTGTGCTTGATAATTAGGTACAACACTAGTATGTTGCCTTCAAAAAGGAAGAAATTGCATTGCAATTGAAAAAGATCCAATACAGTGCAATTTCATTCAACAAAGAATTAATGCTCTTCAATTTCTTCTAGATGCAATGCAAGAAATTGGGTTGAAGAAAGGGGACTTTAGTGAATCACGTGTGACAAAAAGGGCAAAGGAACCCCAATCACCATTACATGGAATGTTTGGAAAAACATACATTGGAAGATTCGTAGACATCAAAGATCCATTAGAAGAGGAAAATGAGCAAAAGGAAGCAGAAAATATTGTGGAAGAAGACAATGATGAAACTCTAGAGGACGAAGAGTTTGGATGACATGACATTGTTGATTAAATTTAAGTTATGCTTGGAATTCAAGCTCATTTTTTGTAACTATTAAGTAGTTATACTTGTAATGTTTTGACTTTGACATTTTAAGAGAAGAATAAACACTAAATTAAGGTTATTAAGCGTTCAATATTTGTAATATGTGATTTTCACATTAATTTTTAAGCTAATCATTATTTTTTGAAAAAAAAATTATTATTATTATTATTTTGACATGGGAATTCATTAAAAAAAAACTATTATTTAACCATTTTTAGTTAAAATTTTCGTATAAAAATTGTGAATTTTGAACATGTCAATTCTAGCAAAAATTATCAAAACATGTAGTTTTTTAGTTATATTTATGTTAAAAATGATTTATTTTATGTCCATGTTAAAAAATATTGTTTTTTAGAAACATTATTTCATGTGGATTGAAAAATTAATAAGGATGTATAAAAATGTAGAATATCGAAAATTCAAAAATATCGACCTTCTAGTTTAAAAATGCAAAACAATAAAAACCTCACTACAAAAAATTAAAATAAAAATAAAAACAAGAAAATATAAGAAAACAACCACTTCAAAAATTATTAAATTTACAAAATAATTATTTACATTTCATACATTAGAAAATAAAAAATAAAAATAAAAATCCTTTTAAAAAAAGGGCATGATGTATAATTACCACTTTTTTAAATCAACATCAAAAACACTACCATTCTAAAATGCAATGTACATAAAAAAATTTATAGTGCCAAAAACTATGCTCTAAAAAACACGTGTTCTGCATCACCACTTTTCAAAATCGGGTCACTTTTTTGCTATCTCTACAAAACAGGTAACAGTATGAGTTCTCGTTTCAAAGTTTACATTGTTAAGGTCATTACAAAGAAAAGAAGGAAACATTCTTTGTTAGATTATGAACATAAAGGTGGTTTAGAACTAGTGAAAATAACTAACAAACAATCACAGGAGATTATTATTGGCAAAGAATTGGCATAAACACCCTTTGAAACAAATATAGATATGATTTCAACACCTACAAAGAAAGAAATTGGTAGCATGATAATTGACCTTAAGGGAGATCAAAAAATTGAATTGGAGTCGTCAGAAGGACAAGGGTTTAAATCATTTCATATTAGTGAAGTAGATTATGTATCTTATTCATCAAGTGAGCTTGTTTCTAAGAAATCAATGTCAAGTGATCTGATTATACATATTGAATATCTACCTTCAGCTAAAATGAAAAATGTTTATTCTCAACAAGGTGTTCCTAGTGTTGGAATAGTTAAGCGGTTTAGTTAGATAAAATCACATTCCAACACTAAAAGACATAAGGAAATTATATATCTAACAAATAAAGGTTCACTTATGTTGGCATCAACTTTTAAACATAGTGATATGTTTTTGAATTTAGTAGTTTTAGATCCAATTAAGAAGGATGCAAGATCTTATGAAGACTATAAAGCTACTCAAATAAAGGTTCAAATGGAGAGATTTAGTAAGACAAATGTATTGATGGACATGCACAGTAAAACTAGAAAAATGGTATTTTCAGACTGGATTAAAGTGTCCATGAGTAGGGAAAAGCTTCAACAAAGACTATTAAATTTAAAAAACTAGAAGTAGAAATTGCAGGTGGAGATTAAAGCATTACAGCTGGAGAAGAAAGAACTATAGAAGAAGATAACAGAACTAGGTGAGGATCCCACGTATCATGCTCTTCTAAAATCTTTGTTGCAGGACAAAGAAGATCAGATAAATATGTTAAAAGGAAAACTTAATATGCCCAATCCTAAAAAATTTGAACTTATATCAATACAAAAAGAAAAGGATGGACTGGAAGATAGCTTAACAAATGTTAGAGGAAGAATAACATGATTACATATTGAAATTTCATAGTTAAAGCTTGAAATAATGTTGCTTAAATAGGGAGGACATCCACAAACAAGTGAAGTTTCAGTTGCACATAAAAATCAATTTGAAGATGCATGGAGAAAGAGCCAAGTAGAATGTAGCCAACTAAAGAAAATCATATTAAAAAAGGAACATGTGATTGATTCAAGGAACAAAAAATATTGTTTCAACAAAGAGTGAGTTGCATAATGAAACTGTGGATTTAAGGATCCAATTGACTAGAGTGTCTACCCTGGAAGCCACTAGGTAATTTATTTGTGACCTTATCATGTTTGAGATCAATAAATTGATGAAATATTATGGCTTAGTAGAAGATGAGAATCAAATAGTTGTAAATTGTCTCGAGAAACGCTAGTTCATTAAATAGAAATTGGGAGATAAGCTAACAATAGCTCACATTGGTCTACAATATTTGGAAAAAAAAACAAACAATGAACTCAAATTCATAGGAGTGATAAATAAAGTGGATTTTATTTTGCAAGCTAGAAAGGTGACTAATAATGAAGCAATGCTTAATAAAGTTGAAGAAGAAGATAACCACTTGTTTAAAAGAGAGTTTGATTGCAAGAAAATATTTAACGATCTTTTCAAATAAGGGTTTCCTTCATTTTAGGATAAGAAAGGAAATTTTATTCCAAAATCTATATATTAAAACAAAACGATGGAGAGGCATCAATATCATTCCAAATTTTAGAATCTTACTTTTCCATTAAAGGCTCAAACTATTTATGATCTGGTGGGAAATGATTTGAACACACTTTATATTCTTAGAAACATTATCGAATTCCTTCCCCCTATTTTCTATGGATATCACACAAATTTGGATTGGTTGACTAGAGAAATGTCAAGCATTGACATTCCAACAAGATCAATGTGGGAGAATATTTCCAAATATGGAAACAAAGTTCCTATTCAAAGTCAACCTCCTATTCCAAAGGGTCATCAATAACTGTTTTAGTTTTTCAAGCAGTCAAAGTAGAGTTGACAATCATAGGCCATTTTCCAAGGTAGAAATCAATCATTAGTTCAATTGTTTCCATATTCGAGATCTTAATTGTTCCATATATTTTTAATTTGTTTATAACTAGCATAATTTGTTCCAGATATGAGATGGATTTTGAAGGAAAACCCATCATCCAAGGGAAGGAGAAACTAGAATAACCTAAGGGATGTGCTAGTTTGCACTTCATAGTCTTATTGTTGGTTTCTTTTTAATCATGTATATTGAAGTTGGTTAATGTTTAGTTTTTCTATTGAGCTTTTCAAGCTCTTGTTTAGAGTATTTTTATTTATAGTTTAACCTAATATAATATTTTTTTAAATTGTTTTATATGCATGTCTAGTCGAACGTAGCCTCTATGAGGCATACAATGACATCTTCCATCAAAAACAAAAGTAATTTTGTAATATATTTATATTCTAGGAATTAATATAATACAACTCTCACTACCTTTGTATTGTAATTTTGATGATAATATGTCCCATTATGGGAGATGATGGAACATGAACTTAGAATCTGATGCTGGATATGATTTTTGTAATAATTTATGAAAATAATTATTAATATATTGTGGTTAGTTTTTTCCTTACTAAAAAAAAATTCTCAATACTTTGCAAAAATAAAAAAATGGAATTGTTGTTCGCTTGGGGTAGCTCAATTGGAAATAGTCGTGGAAATGAAGTCTCACCGAACCAGAAGTCTTGGGTTCAAATCGTGTGTTATCCACCCCCACCCCCCCCAAGCGGGGTGAGAAGTTGGACATGATGAAGATGTAGTCCTATGAGGCTTACAAAAAAATGAATTGCTATCAATAAGAAATTTATAAATATCATTATCGGAAATTTCCTTTTATGAAATAATATAGTTTGAAGTAGAATAGAATATCATTTTCTTGTTTAATTGAAAGCGGAGAATTAGAACTTTAATTGAATCCTTCAAGAGGACTACTATTCATCATATATTTAGAGAATTGTACATTGTAGCAGATCAAATGTCGAAAAAACTTATTGGCAAACAAGTTGGATACGTTTTATATGAAGAATACAAGGAGGAAGTACACATAGACAGAAAATAATCATAGATAGAAAGAAATAGTTTCAATGTCACACACACACACATCTTGGTATAAGGTCTTATTTTTTTTAAAAGTGCCTTCATAAACCTAATGATGGGCATTTTTCTAGGCCCATCTTTTTAGTTTTACTCATTGATTTTTCTTAAGAAACATAAGATTTTATCCATTCTTTTCAATTATGACAATGTTTATTATAGTTTATGCATAAGTATGATGCCATCATGATGTTGTGAGCATGCTACAAAATCCTCATGCAAATGTTAACACACATATATGGACTTCATGCAAATGCTATAAGACAAATATAGACTTGTGTGAGACCATGAGAGGAAGAAACATATTCTCTACAACTAAAAGAACTTAAAAATACCCAAGGAAATAACTCAATCTTGCATTTTGGTCAACCAAGCAAACATTTCACATTTAGAAGGTAACCTTGTAGTGTATTTATACAACAAGATTTTTTAAATCCAAAATTTAGGAAACTAGAAGTAAAAGAATGTGTCAAATTAAAATAAAGTCATTTCCCATCGGGATCACTCAAGAATGAGGGTTGGGTGTGCATTTTATTGAAATAGTCAAATTCAGTTAAAAATTAAGGAATATCAATTCTGAAAACATTCCTACAGACAACTTAGAATGATTTTCAAAATTTTGAATGCATTTTTTGTCAAATACATATATACCTCCAAGTACATGCTCTTATATTTTAAAAAATGTCTCTATAAATCTCATGGCTAGTATTTTTCTAAGCCAATTTTATAGTTATCAAGAAAATCTATAAAGTTATGGACTTCATGTGAATGTTACAAGATAAATATGGACTTTTTAAAGACCATGGGAGGAGGAAACATATTCTCTACAACTAAAAGCACCTAAAAATACCCAAGGATAAAACTCAGGCTTGCATTTTGGTCAACTAAGCGTGCATTTCACATTTAGAAGGTAACCTTGTAGTGTATTTATAGAACAAGATTTTTTAAATCGAAAATTATAAAATTAAAAGCAAATGAATGTGTCAAATTAAAATAAAACCATTTCCTATCAAAATCACTCATAAATGCTCAAGAATGATGGTTGGGCGTGCATTTTATTGAACTAGTCAAATTCACTTAAAAACTAAGGAATACTAATTTTGAAGTAATTGTTGCAAACAACTTGGAAAGAGTTTCAAAATTTTGAAGGAGGTTTTTGTCAAATATATATGCACCTCCAAGTATGTGCTCTAACATTTTAAAAAATACCTCTATAAAGTTTGTCACTGACATTTTTTGAAGCCCATTTTTATAATTATAAGACAAATCTATAAATATGTGGAATTCATGCAAATGTTATAAGACAAATTGATGACAGCTCAGCTACTTTGATATAGAAAAGTTGCATCTTATACAATTTGCGTGTGTGGACCTATGGGTTATGGGCCCACATATATATCGGAAGCCTTCAAATCAGCAGACTTCAGCAAAACCCGACTAATCATTGTTAGTCCTTCGTTGAACTTGTATGGCCAGAACTCAACGAGGTTTTAATCCTGTTATAGAAACCCTTATTGCATCCGATTCAAATGCTAACTTGCGTGCACTTTCGAAAGCGATATGCATTCGATTACCATTAAAAGGATAGTTTGATCATTCTGAACCTTAAACTCTTTTTAATGAGTTTATCAGGTCCGCTAGCCAAGATAACTTGCTTAAAAGTTTCCACGCGATCACCGTAGATCTTCTACCATCGGACGATTATCGCATCGTCCGCTCGCCAACTAGCCCAGACAATCTACACCATCGATGTGACCCCTCTCAATCCAACAGATATCACACAATCTCGCGCTTTAACTAGCACGACGGTTAATACTCCGAAAGCAAGCGAGAAAAGTTGTTTTCCTGTGTTACGTGTCAACCGCTAAAGTTAATCGCATAGAATTTATAAATACAACTTCCCACCTTTAGGGCGTGCAAGATACCACTTCCCATCTTTGGAAACTACCCACGACAAAACTTAAGTAAACTCAGCTTAATAGAGGGTTAGCGCTTAATCTCCGCCATCCCTCAAACCTTTAGTGCATTAAATCTCCATCGTTGATCCTCAATTTCCAACGATGCGACCTAATCTCCATTGTCCATTCACCTTCGCTATCTCTTTATAATCCTTTAGGAAGTTGGGAAAAGCCTACGTCCTCCACTATAGAAGATAGTTCTCAATCTTCCTCTGTCTACTGCGAAAACCAATTGTGCTTGCTTTCGTTGATCTCTCCATCCATTTAAAAGGAAAATCTCGATCTCTACATGCCTATACACAGGTTTTATTAGACAATTAAATGCTAATCCTATAAAGGAAATTTCGCCAGTCATTCATGCTATTCAACACAAAAATTCCATAATATTTCTCAAATTCATAGTCAACGCCCCATAAGGCTATTAAGACACATACATACACAAATTATCACACATGATATATGTACAAATCCACATTGTTTTGGTATCTTTATAAGATATTTACAAGGAAAACAGTCACATTCGACTGTTTCAGTTCTTTTTGATAAAATCCATCTACTACTCTTCCTAACTCCTCACTCTTGCTCTTACTATCTTCTTGCTTTCTAACCCCTGGCTAGCCCTTATCTAACCTCTTGAATTATTCAAAAGATCACAATTTATACAAAAACGGATTCATAAACCAATTTAGTTCAAATCCAACAATCTCTCACTCTCTTCTAAAGTATCTCTTCAGCTCCACTCTTTTCTCAAATAGAAACCCAAATTAATCATTTAAATCCCTCAAATCCTCACTCTTCCTAGGATTACTTAATTGTCTCTAAGATCTCTACATTCACGACATATTCTCCATTAATCAAATTACATTCCAATCTCTTTAAAACTCAAAATAAACTTGGAAAATAAATAAATAATTAGAGGAACCCACTCCCTTTAGTAAATGTGTGATAAGACTCTTAGGTCTTATAAACCTTGAATAATGCTCCTACATTAGACTCCCCAAATTGAAATAATTCATGGACTACTATTCATGAGTCTTCCCACTTCCTCTATTGTAAAATTCATCGAATTTCATCTTCCAACTAGCTACCTGACCTCTTTCAATTGCAGGTGCATTTACTTCCTTCTCTCTTTCTCTTGGATGCCAAAGTCTGTGTTTTGGATGTCCTTTTGCTCTGTTGTCATAAGCATCTCCTTTGCATAATGTTTTGGTGCCAATATCCTGCATAAACAACTCCTAAAACAACATAAATTTATGATCCTTTCTCTGCTGTTGTCTTGTCATCATCTCAATAGAATTGAGCTCCAACTTTATGTATTTTCCACTGTCTTGTACCTAACTATTCATTATGATTTCTGCCCCAATCACAAGCATCCTCTTCTATCTATAAACCATTTTCTTTATGTTGTCCTGTATATCCTTCCATCTTTCCTTAACTTGCTGACTTTGACAATTTCTCATGCTCATCACCTTTGTAATTTTCATCATCCACCTATCCAATATCTTGAGTAGAATTCTCTCTATCTCAAAAGAAGATTGTTTCTTGTTTAATACAAGAACATATCACCTTTCAACCACATATTGTTCACTAGCTGCAAAATTTTTAGCTATTAAACCTTCTTCAATTGTCTCCATCTTCATATTAAATTTAACTAAACTGTTCACCCAAATTTCCAATTGCAAACTCAAGATAGACTCTTGACATTCAAATATTCTTTGAATCAAAATCTGTTTGTGGATTGTACTTTCACATCCTCTGTGATTTTCTTTATCTTCTGTAATGACTTGTTTAAGAGTTATGCCAACTCTCCTTCCTCTATTCCAAGCTTTTGAGCCAACTAGTTTCTTTCTCTCATCTTCTTGTTTCCATAAGTAAAACTAACTTTCTGCATTTCCAGAACTTACATAATTCTTTATGTTTACTTGTGCAAACATATCTCCAGGAGCAGTTTGTCCTTCATCCTGAAAACCACATCCAACAATTAATAATTCAAAATCAGAAAATACATTACATTTTCTACTAACTCTGCTCCATAATTTATCTTATTTATCATCCTCTTGATGCACATATGACATGTCAAACTTTTCATATCCTCCTCCATATTGTCTTGTCTCGAAAAAGTCTTCTTCGTTTTCACTTTTCTTTGAATGTTGTCTAATTTCTAAATTTTGTTCTCTGCTCTTCTCTTTGGCCTTCCTTCCTTTCACACTTCTTTTCATTCTTCCTGTTTCTTCCCTAAAAATTTGTAAGCCACTACATTGCCTTTTCCATTCCTCTTTCTTTTCAATCAAAATCTACCAATCTCTGATTTTAGAACCTAAAGTTCTCTTTGTTTCTATACAGGAAGCAAAATCACCATATACAATAGATTTTCCATTCCACTGTAAAGTCCCTTTTACAACAGTAAAAATTACAGTCAACGCCATGCATATCACATTCCACTGAACTCCTTTGCTGCTCAATGCATATGCATAATTCATGAAAGCATCCTTGTCTTCATTCTCTGAGATTGCATGTCTCTTTCCAAGTGGTTGATTACATTCACCCTTACTCTTTTTGCAATTTGTACAAATAATATTGTCTTCAATTTTTTGATGTGCCTCAGTCTCTACCAACCTCTCTTTAAGTTCTTGATTGTCCTCTTTTCCTTTCTTATTCATAGCCTTTTCTGGACTAACTGTTCCTTCTTGGGCTGAATTCTCTTTATAAATCATTGTTCTGCTATCTTCCATAAGACACTCTTTAGTAAGATTCCTTTCCATTAATGTTCCACTATGTCCTTCCAAGACAATTTCTTGTCCATTAATTTCGTGCATCACAAATCCAAACTTGTTTAAGACCACGGGGGGAAGAAACATATTCTCTACAACTAAAAGCACTTAAAAATACCCAAGGATAGAACTCAGCCTTGCATTTTGGTCAACTACGCGGGCATTCCACATTTAGAAGGTAACCTTATAGTGTATTTACACAATAGGATTTTTTAAATCCAAAATTAGGAAACTAGAAGTAAACAAATGTGTCAAATTAAAAGAAAAATTATTTCCCACTAGGATGACTAAAAAATACTCAAGAATAATAGTTAGGTGTACATTTTAATGAACTAGTCAAATTCAGTTAAAAACTGAGGAATACCAATTTTGAGAACACTCCTGTAGACAAATTAAAATGATTTTCAAAATTTTGAAGGAGGTTTTTGTCAAATATATATGTTTTCAAAATTTTCTCTATAAAGCTCCTAGAATTCATTTTTCTAAGCCCATTTTTATAGTTTTACACTCTCTTCGAGTCATAATAAAGGTAGGATTTTAGCCATTCTTTTCAATTATGACAATGTTTCTTATAATTTATGCATAAGTATGAATCCATCATGTAGTGGGACTGCTAAAAAAACCTCATGTCACTGTTAAGACACATATATGGATTTCATGCAAATGTTATAAGACAATATAGACTTGCATAAGACCATGGGAGGAAAAACATATTTTCTACAATTGAAAGCAATTAAAAATACCCAAGGATAGAACTCAAGCTTGCATTTTGGTCAACTCAGTGGGTATTTCACATTTAGGAGGTAACCTTGTAGTGTCTTTGCATAGCAAGATTTTTTAAATCCAAAATTAGAAAACTAAAAGTAATTGAATGTATCAAATTAAAAGAAAAATATTTTTCCTATCGAAATCACTCAAAAATACTCAAGAATGAGGGTTGGGCATGCATTTTACTAACTAGTCAAATTTAGTTAAAAATTGGACAATACCAATTTTGAGAACATTGCCGTAGACAACTTAGAATAAGTTTTAAAATTGTGAAGGAGGTTTTTGTCATATATATACATATATGTTCTTATGTTTTAAAAAAACTCTATAAACCTCACGATGGACATATTTCTAAGACCATTTTTATAGTTTTACTCTCTATTTTTCATAAAATAGGAATTTAGCCATTTTTTTTCAATTATGACAATGTTGCTTATAATTTATGCATAAGTACATGAATAATGTATAGTATGATCATTTTAAAGGGAGTGAATAGCTAGGCGTCAATGGCAAAAGGATGTCAATTGATAATGAGGAAATTATTAGCTAAAAGTCACGACAAAAATCAAACAAAAAATTCCTAGTGAAATTTTGTTAAACCCAACGAATATTATATGAATATGAGAACAAATTAACAATATTTTAAAACCAAAGTTAATATCACTTTTCCAATTTTTTAGCCCAATTACAGTTCATATTTTCTTTTGAACCGATAACTACAATCTATTTGGGCATAACTTCAGATGGTCTGTGAGCTTAAAAAAATGAAGAATTGTTTTCAGTTTTTTAATTATGTTATTAGCTTAAGTCCATCAATCAATGAAATTTTTTAAGTTACCCTCCTTATGATAGATCATGAATGAATGCATGATCAATTGAATTTTTTGATTTCATGACCAGATATTGGTTTATAACTATGCTAGCATACTCTTAGCTACTATATCAATTATATATATATATAATATATATATATATATATATATATATATATAATATTTTATTTTTTTTGTCGTTTTTCTTTTTAAAGGTTGCCCAACTGTGGATATTATTGCAATTTCAAATTTCCACTAGCTTGACTCAACATGGGTTAAGAATTCTGTTTGGATAACTCATGTTCAACTTGTTTGTTAGGGAAAAATGACATTTTTTCTACAAGATTTGCCTAGAAATTCTATCTATTTGTAATTTTTTCTTGGCTAAACCATGTTCATTGAGTGACCGACACACATTCTTAACAATAAAAAAACAATACCTTTAAATCCCTGTGAAAAATCCTAGCCAATCAAATAAAGCATCTTTGACAAGGAAAAACATCTTCTGACAAAAAAAACATCTTTTGAATATTTGTGATTAAGAAATAGAATACATGCTAGTGTTGGCTAGAACAATATGAAGTCAGTGCAAAATATGAAAAAAGAAGTTGATAAAATTATTGATGACAAAAATGAAGAAATTTATCGTCTTAAGGACCGCAATGAAAATTTTGTTACACAGATTAAGAAGCTTAAGAAGGATAAGAAGTCGTTGGAAACCATAGTACAACAACATATCGAGAGGGAAGCATCGAAATCTTTAGATGAAATAGTCCAAGTTGAAGAAAAGAGAACAAAACATGGTTATCGATCAAACGAAAAAATGGTCTAGTACCCATTTTTTTGAGGTAGCAAAAAATCACCCGATTTTGAAAAGTGGTGATGCCAGAATACACTTTTTTTTTTTAACCATATTTTTGGCACATTAAATTTTCTTATATATCAAGTATGAACATTTTATTTTAGATGCTAGTGATTTTCATGTTGATTTTGAAAAGTGTTGATGCAACATCAGCCCCCTTTTTTAGAGGATTGATTTTCGACACTCTAAATTTTTTTATGTATCAAATATGAACACTTTTTTTAAATATTAGTGATTTTCATCTTGATTTTGAAAAGTGTTGATGCAACATCAATCCTTTTTGTTAGACTTTAAGCTTCTGTAGTAGTTTCTTGGAGTAGTATGATCTGGATTATCTACAATATTATGTTCATTATGTCGACGTTTTGAATCCCAAAGGGGGTCCATCATTAGGACCAAAAATGATAGATTATGAATGATAGTTTCTAAGAGAAGAATCTTCTGACCAGA